>APFE031151408.1:151528-163364 GCA_000404065.3 Pinus taeda
ATAACCAACTTTTTAATTATTTATTTAAAGGGCTCAAACATTAGCTTAAAAATGGATTAAACCCCTCATGTAAACACAACAGTGGACTTGAGGAAGATGGAATTCGAGATGTACATCTTGTAAATTGACCACTAATGAATGATTATATCGATTACTAACTAGCTAAGCTTTACCATTCTTTTCTAGGCTTTATGCCCCATTAGTATTAACAAGGACTTCCCAATATATCTATTCATGTTTTCAAATGCGGTAGAGTTCTTTAGATTGATAATTGCTATGTTAAATTTATATGGAAAAATTCGAATTGAATACAATATTTTGCATTATGCAAAGATGAAGACTTAAGATATCTAAGCTAGTCTATTTTTTCTAATCATTTTTAAAGATATCTTTGTTGCTCAAACATGAAAACCATTGTTTGAATTGTTTCAAAAGGGGAATTTCACTTGTAGAGCATCCATGGCCCAAAAGAATGGGTGATTCGCATTCTCACAAGTTCTTAATAGTAGCTCACAAATTGATAATAGCACATGAATATTTTAAGGAGTTGTTAAAATATTTATGTTGTAGTAAACCTCAAATGCATGGAACAATTACTCAACTTTGAGTCAAAAGAGCTCCATATCTTATTGGTCTAACATAATACGCTTAGTTAATAGGTGAATTCTAGTGAATGGGTTTTTGGATGGCCTAACAAAGTTATGAATGAAATGAGACAGAGTCAACACAAGACTATCTTGTTTAAAGAGTTTGTGTAAAATGACCCTTAATCATATATTGAGTGCTAGTAGATAATTGTCTTTCGGATTAATCATATCATTAGGATTTGGTCGACATTTCGAACCACATTAGTTGGTTCGAAACATCGACCAAATCCTAAGCATGTGATTAATCCAAAAGACATTTATCTACAATATGGATCACAATTGTCTTAGATCTAACATTGAGTGCTAGTGATTGTACTTAACATCAATATCACAAAAAAGAAATTTAAGATCAGCTAAGGTGAAGAAATTTATCACATTTCCCTTAAACAATGGCTTGTAGTGGGATTGAATTTAAACAATCTAGGATCACTTCCAAAGTCATTTCGCTTCAAATTGCTCTACCTCTTTTTGGGTTGTTGTTTCTGCAAATCCATATGAAGCTTTATGGGTTGTTGTTCTTGCAAATCCATATGAAGCTTTATGAAAAGTTTTACACCTTAATTTTAAGTTGAGGTTGGTTACCAAGCACATGTGCTCCTCATCATTGGGGTTTATATGCTCTAGATATTGGATATTAGGAAGTATGGTATATGTAGGGATTTAAGATCTCTTAGATTATGTGGAGACCAGGGAGTAGTAAAATTTGCAAGGTAGCATAATCCCTACTATCAATATTAGATGATCAATATGGAGACTTGTTTGAGACACATTCTTGTCAACATTATGGGGTTGAAACTTCTTTGGATGTTACTTATGATATAGTTCTTTCTTTATTGGCCTTTTGTCTTCCATTGTGGTTCTAAAATATGTACACTAGTATAGATCCATCTTAACCACAAATCTACTAAAAGCCTAGAGGGATCAAATCTCATTATATGCACACTTTTTTTTAGAATGCAAAACTTGAAAAAAAAATTACATGTCAAGAGATTTAATCCCTTTTAGTGCTTGATAAATTCATGAATAAGATAGAAGTATAGTGGTTTTTTGTCTCTCTTTATATAGACCATGTGTATTTTTTCATATTTTTAAATAATTTATTATTATTAATATTTATGAGTTACACATTTTCCTTTTATTAAGAAGTAACTAAATTATTTTACCTTTAATTACTTTTTCCTTTTGAACATTGATATTTTACTAAGGTAAACATTAAGACATATATATACACACATTATCTATATATATAGATGGTAATTCAAATAATTTATTTAAGTTTTATATTGAAATATTTATAAGAGAAATAAAGTTTTTTAACTTTATCTATGTAAAGTTATATAAAATTATATTATTTAATATAGATATCGAAATATTTTATTTATTACTCAAAGAATGAAAGTGAAATATCAACTAACCAAGTGAGCACAATGAGAATGTGATTATTAATGTTTAATAATGCTTTTAATTAAAACTAACCAAATATGTATAATCATTTATGTTTTTATTCTAGCTAACAATGTTTTTTCATTTAAAGTACTTTTTTAAGGGACACATGTCAACTCCAAGTTGAACATGGATGAAATTACACATTACCCTCGTATTAGATTGTAGAATAGGCCTCTCCACTCAACAAAAAAACATCCAAGGTGTTATTATGGATTTACTTTGCTTTTATAAAAAAACATCAACATATCAACTAATGTATTTTATTTCTTCTTTATCCAATAGTAAATGTAATAAAATCATTCAAAAAAATTCATACTCATTAATGGCCTAAAGTTATATCAAGGTATAACAATCATATCAAGTGAGCTTCTATACATCAAAGGCTTAAAGATGATACTCATCTGTAGCCATCATCTTTGGAAAGTTTCTTCAACTTCCAAATTATTACTTTATGAAGATGCAGGCACACTAGAACAGAAAGAAAAAAAAATGAACATAATTAAACTCTCAAAGGCTTAACGATGATACTCATCTGTAGCCATCATCTTTGGAAAGTTTCTTCAACTTCCAAATTATTACTTTATGAAGATGCAGGCACACTAGAACAGAAAGAAAAAAAAATGAACATAATTAAACTCTCAAAAGTTAAATTGGGAAGCATTAAGCAATGGATAGCTTCAGTCATTTGATGCTAAAAGACCGGAATTACTAGCCTATAAAATGTGGTGAAACAATCCATAACATCATGAAGAGGATGGCTCACCAAATTCCTAGCATATAAAATATGGTGAAACAATCCGAAACACCACGAAGAGGATGGCTCACCAAGATCCGATATCTTGAAGGAAACTGAGTTTGGTCAGATAGAGAAGATATGTAGCACACAGCAATATGCTGGCAAATGCCCAATACCTAACATTGTGGAGCTGGTCTGACTAGTTATCCAAAACTTGAGCTATAACTGATTCAAATTATGATCCATTTAGTCCAGGAAAAAAAAAAAAAATACAAGATGAAACACCGTACATAATGGGACCAAAAAAAATCCATAGGAACATTCTAAAAAATTGAAATGCAAGCTAAACAGTTTTAGAACTTCTTGTTAGAAACTCCTTGTTTAGAGATTGCTTCGGTTAGTGTCAACAATAATGGCAACAAGACCACTGCCTGACCTGTAAATGATGGAAACAATTATAACCCCGTCAATGATCTCTTGAGCAACGATCTTCAAGAGGAACTTGCTGACAGAGGGACTATTACTCTGCAATCTAAATTTCTTGATAATTTGGATTGGTGCTACAAAAAATGCTTTGATAAGTGAAAATATAACAGCCAACTTCTCACCTAGAGAAAATTTTCCTTCAATTCCTCATCTGTATCACGCGGCAAAAAGTTATATCAGGCATATACCCTGCCTCCATCTGCCCAGAGCCCAGAGATTGTGTCCATGTTTGCATAAATTTCCTTCATTTCTGAGAACGATTTGTCTCCAGTGAAGAATGCAAACACCTTATTATTTACCTCAATCCAGCTGCATCCAGGCATCTTTTTTATCCCTCTGGCTTTCATTCTTTTTCTTACATTTTCTACATCATCCCACATGCCAGCTTCTGCATACATATTTGACAATTGTACATAATGTGCAGAAGCTTTAGGGTCCAATTCAAAAAGATGCTCTGCCACACGTTCTCCTATCTCTATATGATTATGGATTCTGCAGGCACCGAGCAAGGATGCCCACACATCAACATCAGGTTTTATTGGCATTTTATTGATGAAGTCTTCTGCCTCATTAAGATGCCCAGCACGGCCGAGAAGATCGACCATGCAGCTATAGTGCTTCAATGAAGGGGTGATTTGATAGACTTTACTCATATTATGAAAGTATTTCCAGCCATCATCCACTAGGCCTGCATGGCAACATGCAGACAGAACACCTATGAAGGTGACAGAGTTTGGTTTTGAATCAGAATGCGGCATTTGTTCGAAGATTTGAAGGGCTTCCTTGCCATAGCCATGCATGGCATATCCTACAATCATTGCAGTCCAGGAAATTACATTTCGCAAAAGGGTTTCATCAAACACCTTACGTGCATCTTCAATGCTTCCACATTTGGCATACATGTCTACCAGGGCATTTCTCACAGAGATATTGAATTGAGCTCCGTACCTAACGACATCTTCATGGACTTCCTTGCCATGTTGTAAAGATGCCAAGTCACCACATGCTGGAAGAATACTGGCAACGGTAACAGAATCTGCCTTTACACCTCTCTGTCGCATTTGTCGAAAGAGAACCAAGGCATCATCACTGCAACCATTCTTCACAAATCCTGCTAACATTGCATTCCACGAGACAATGTTTTTCTCAGGCATTTCACAGAAGAGCTCCAGGGCATAATCAACACACCCACTCTGCAAAAACCCTACAATAATTACATTCCACGAGACCAAATTCCTCTCAGGCATTTTCTGAAAGAGCTCCAGGGCCTCATCACTATGCCTATTCAGCGCATATCCGCCCACAATAGCATTCCAAGAGACCACATTTCGTTCAGGCATTTTGTCAAATACTTGTCGCGCATCCTTTACATACCGACATTTGGCATACATATCTACAAGAGCATTACCCATAAAAGCATTGCATGGAATCCCACTTCTAATTATGTACCCATGGACCTCCTTGCCTTGTTCCAGAGCTACCAAGTTGGCACACGAAGAAAGAACAGAGGAAAATGTAACAGAGCTGGGATGCATACCTGCTTCTTGCATTTGCCGAAATACCTCCAACGCCTCCTGAGAAAACCCATTCTGCGCATAAGCTGCAATCATGGCATTCCACGTTACGACATCTCGTTGGGGAATATTCTGGAAAACAGTGCGGGCTGCCCAAATATCTCCATTCTTTGCATATCCTGCAATCATGGCAGTTGACGAGATTACATTCTGTTCAGACATTTCAAAAACTCGGCGGGCATCCGACATGATCCCGCACTTGGCATACATGATCACAAGCTTGGTTTCCAAGAAGTTATTTGGCTTACATCCTGATTCTATTAGGTGGGCATGGACTAGTTTGGCATCTGCCATGGCTTCCATACGAATGCAGTCTTCTAACAGAGAAGCATAGCTGCATAGGTTTGTTCCGATGCCTTGGCGGTGTAATATTTTCATTCCCTCCTTCAATTGGCTCTCCTCAGACAATTCTGTGGAATCCTCAATTATATCGATTGCCCGAGAGCCGCAGCTATTGTCATGAAGTTCGGCACAGAAGCTAGTTTGAGTTTTGAAAGTAAACTCTACTTTGAGAGAATGAATGCTCAGCCTGGAGTCGGAAACGAACAACTCCTTCGTATGCTTCCGTAACAGTTGCAGGAATGCCAGTGCCATTGGCATCCCATAAGGCAACAACAAACATTATATTGCATTAAATGCAACAAACACTCGGCTATACATAGAATCCGGGAGTATTTATTAACTGAGCAGATTCAAAGTAGTTACAATAAAAAGGTCTCGGAAACGAGGAGTCCACACCCCATAAAACCTCGGAGCACTATGCTTAAATTTCATATGATCTCACGTCTCACCATTGCCAAATGGAGACATCCCTTAGCATGGTTATCTCTCATAAATAAATGGATAATTACAGATTACTATAATTAGAAGAAATGAAGCTTATCATGTGGGACATTAGATACAATTTGAATGACATAATGGTAACACTGAACCAAGTGGAATGGTATATAGCTTCCGATTTTGACACTGATTCCAATGGATATGAGAAAGCGATTCTAGTAATCAATGCAGTTCTTCTTAACACTATCAATGCCAATTCTGCCTTACAGGAGAACAACTCTCATGTTGTTGGCTCTCCATGATTGTCAGTGATCATCCTTAACTAGTTTATGTTTTCCTTAGATTTTTACTACATTGTATAGTGTTTAGTTTATGTTATGTGGCTTCCTTATGTCAAGATTAGTTATCTCATGTTATCCTTTTGTATCTGGGTCACGTTTGAATATTTGGTGCAAGACATCCTAGTTTTGGGCCAAGGCAAATGTCCACTATGCCCCATTTTTTGCATCCATGTCATCTTCATGACAAGATTAGTAATAATCTAGTCATCTTCATATGTATTTTTAGTTAGTAATAATATAGTCATGAAGAAAGGACTAAATATATTAATGTTTGGTTTTTATGAAACATATTAATTATTTGGATTTGGATTTTTCAAAGTAAATTTTGATTTGGATTTATGCTAGGATAATTTGAAAAAAGACGACGTTCAACTTCCATATTCTTTAAAAATATGTAAAATACAAGATTATTACTAACTAAAAATACATACGTACATGTGTTAATCCTTAACCAAGTCTACAACCAGTGGGAGTTAGTAATATAAAGTGTCTTTGCTCAAGGATCCATTATACAATTAAAGAAACATGTATGAGTAGCGTAGAGGATCAATAAAAACTTACCTTAGTCCACTGCTCACTAGTATCCTTCAACTTTTGAAAGAGCAAGAACCCATCAAACCAATCACGAAGCACCGATGTCTTTGCAATTGGTGATAAGCAGACATTTCGCATGAAAACTATAAGTTGAATAGAGTAGTAGGAGTGAAACATAGAGGTTGATCATTATCCCAAAACGAATTTGAAGATCAAACATAGAGGAGTGAACAAGTAGAAAATCTATTTTGATAGTAATGGAAAATCATGAGGAAAGAAGGGCTTATTATTAATGATTAATTTTAATTCATCAATTTCGTGACCATCCACTTTCTCATAAATTGAAATTGGAAACATCTATCCTTCATGTATAAATACAATATTGTAGTTTGCTAAAAGTCGAAAACATCCATCTTTAGTTGGACTTCTTCCATTGAGGAAGGAACATACTTCCTACGTTGAAATTGGAAAAATGCATCCCTCCAATTTGGGATAGGAAACTTCTCTATCCATCCATACTATAACACCCTCCTCCCACATTTACCCAAGCTAACCGGTCCACCAAGGTAAACATGTGACGAATATGATTCAACTCCCCAAGTATAGTTAAGGAAGTGGAATCAACAAACTAAAACCAAACTGACTTTCCTTAGGAGCTACAGGAACCCCAGAGGCTAACCAACCACTCAAGGTGCCTAACCCTTGAGTTAACTTGCCTTTTGACTGAACTGGACCCCCAACCACTCCCATGACTAGCTCTCCATGCGACTGGAACCAATCCTCTGCTATTAAGTTCACCATGGAAAAAGAGGTCAATGGCAGCCTCCCTTTCTTAGACATTCTTATCTCTAAGAAGAAGGATGGCTCTCTCTCCCACGCCGTGTTCCGTAAGAAAACGCACACGGAACAATATCTTCATGCCGATTCCCATCACTTCCCGGCTCAGAAGATGGGTGTTCTTAACACTCTAGCCACGCGTGCCCTCAGGATTTCGGATAATGAGAACCTGGATAGAGAGAGATCCCACCTCCTTGATGTCTTTGTGGAAAACGGATATAGTAGGCACCTGGGTCGGAAAGCTTTCCTTAAAGCCTCTAAAATTGCATTGATTAAGAAAGAGCCTAAGGAGCGCCAGCTAGGTGTCCATATTCCCTATATCCAAGGGACCACAGACAAAATTGCGCGGATCCTCAGAAAGTTTGATATTCCCTCCACCTTCAGACCCCTCAAAACCATCCGTAATTCCCTGCGGTCGGTAAAGGATCCTGTTAACCCCAAGGACATGAAGGGTGTGTATTTGATTCCTTGCTCCTGTGGGACACCATATATAGGGGAAACAAGGCGCTCCATCCAGCAGAGAATTTGCGAGCATGCTGCAGATTTGAGGCATAGAAGAACAAAATCCTCAGCCCTAGCAGAGCATGAGGACAAGACTAACCATCACGTCTGCATCGAGGAGGCCAAAGTCATTGCCAGAGTGGATCGGTTCCACCATCGCAAGTTAAGGGAAGCTATTGAAATTGAGCGTAGACCCATCAATCTCAACAGAGATGATGGCTGGAAGGTCAGTAGAAATTGGATCCCCGCCCTGTCGTCTTAGGGTTTCTTCCTTCCCTCTCTGTTCATCCAGGAGGCATACCTCATGATCGTTCTGTTTATTCTTCTCGTATTTTCTAGTATTATTAAGGTATATAAGTTTTTAGCTATTAATCATATTTGATTTTACCATTCTTGATGAAGGTCCTGTTCCTGAGTAGGTTGTTTTTAGTTTATTCATAGCGTCATTTTTATCAGGGTTTCTAGATTATCTTGTATTCCTTTATTCAGGTGATTGTCCTTCTTGTTTTATTTGTGATTACTACCTTGAGCTATTTATTTGCAGCTCCTTAGCTTAGAGATAATAAGTATGGCCCATCTAGATTTCTTCTATCGCAAAGTGATTATTGATCTGAATAACATATATAATATTATATTATATATATATATATATATGTTGATATATACTATCTCAATAAATAAAATAAAATTTAATTTTCAAATCTAACCTCTTATGAATAATAATAATATTAATAAGTGGTAAATGTAATAATTCTTATAAACAGAAATAGATTTAATATTACATCAATGGTAAGCAATATAGTTTTTATATAAGTTAACATACCTTTAGTATATAATTCTTGTATATATTTAGGTTCTAATTTATTAAATAAATACTTATTGTGTTTAATTACCTTGAAATTATTTATTTTATTATTGTTTTTGAAATTACCTTTGAAAATATTATTATTTTTTGGAATAAGAATAGGTAATTTAGTTATGTAACCCAAATTACTTCTTATAAAGAAATTACTTAACCAATTAATGAATGTATAATAACCATTGGTACTATTTTATTATTATCTTAATGTTATTTGATTAGGTAAATTGCTATTAATTATACCTAATTTTTCTAATTTCTAGAAATAGATTATTATATAATTAATTCTAATATTATAAAAGAAATCATTCAAACTATTAGTTAATTTTGAATATCCATTAATATTAATTTATTAATAACCTAATGTTATCCGATTAAATGAATCACGTAAGTTTCTAGTCAACACACCTAATTTCACTAATTTCTAGAAACAAAATAATAATAATGTTAAATTTATTAATTTAAGTTGGGCTAGGTCTTAGGGTCAAAGTTAGCCGTTTTATAGCCGTTGGAGTCTCTGCTCAGTCCATTTAAATTGCTAGGCCAGATCTGGGTCTTCAACTTGTCCTGACGATGAACCACACTAGTTGGTTCGAAACGCGTCGACAAAGGTCATTTTTATGTGATTTACGCAGAAGCTATTCTTATAACTATGACAGATCACAGAAGTCTCAATTCTACAATTGGAACCCTCTCGTCACTCCCATAACAAGGCCTCCATGTGATTGCAGTATTTTCCAAGCAGTTCTGTGCTAGCGACCTCGAATTCAGAGCCACTTTTTCAGGGCTAGGACTTAGGCCTCTGCCTAGAACTTCATGAAACTTCCAAAATTGATAAATAACAATGAAATAAGGCTACTAATGCAAACACTTGAACAAGGAATTGACCTGAATCCTACCATCCATGACAGGAATTATGTCATGTCCCCTTTTTTATTATTCTTCATAGTACAACCAGGGTGGATTTCCAAGGTAAGGGATGGCCAGGTCAATGGAGTAGGTTTATGTCATCAGGGGTCCTGATGGAGTTTTGAGGAGTTTTCATGGGATCCGATGGCATTCACTTGGCATATTCATCATCATGAAAAGTTCTGCACATCTTGTTTTTGGTTCCATGACTTTTTGATAATTCCCATAAAACGAGGTTATTATTGGCATAACTTAATTAATTATGCTCGAGGTGGCATTTTGGGGAAAGTCAATTAATGGAACACCTCAATGTAATAGCTTGTTGAACCGAAAGGAGAAGATATATAGGATGAGATGATGATGCGTGACTTCTAGTGGCCGAAGATAATATGGTGGATGATTTACCATTTTCCTTAGTTAAAAATGACTTTAATTAGTCATTTAATTAAGGAAAAATAATTAATTAGAGGAAATGGGCCAAAAGTGACTTAAGTAAAATAAAATAAAATAAAATAAAAGGGGTCAATTTAGATAAAGTCAATGGAGGAAATTTTAGAATACTAATAAAATACTAAAATAATAAAATAAGATGCTTCTAGAGGCTTGGAGATCCATCCATCAGATCTATAAAAAGAGGAGGAGAAGATCATTTGGGACATCTTGGATCTTGGAGTTGATATTGTTTCTTATATGTGAGGTTGAAAACCCTCGAGTGACTTAGAGAGATTGGGTGAGCATCCATCTCCCCTTGGTGGATTCATTCAGAATCCACATGTGTAGTTATTGTTTTTCTGTTTCAGTTTGGAGACCAGAGGGTCATTCCTAGCTATTGTATTAACATCTATCTATATATAATAAAGCTGGATTTTGGTTGTTTCATTTCTCATTGTTCCTCGTGTTGTGATTTTTAATGAGATTTTATGCAATTTGTAGGTTTATGGTTTAAGTCAAGTTTTTGGTGTTTGGGTTTCCATGGAAATTTCCAGTTAAGTGCTAGATAATTTGATTTGAAGGGTTTGTTCCAAATTTCCTTGGTTTGGGACATTATAATTTTTTTCAAACATATCATAAACATGTAATGTACAGATCATAAATACACATATGAACATGTGGTCTCATACTTATCTGAGAATCGTCAAGAAGGACTAATGCCTCCTCATAATAGCTGCAAGATCATCTATTAGGTCAACATTCATCAACATTTCATCTTCTAATCAAAACATGATGAGAGCCATAACTCATGTTTGTCATAAAATATTCTTATGACCAACAAATAACTAAAGAAATATCAATGATGAAACCACTATTAAAGCAACATAATGACAAGCACATTTACTCTTCAAATACCAAAGGAAAAGGAGCTTATATTAACATATGCAAATCCAACCAAGTTAGGGACTTCCACATACCACCTGACCATAGATTGGGCTGAACCAAAGCTTTGTTTCAGCGAAATCACCCCCGTGCCATATTCCAAGCATGAATTTGGGACTCACAACAAAACTGACCAATGATTCTTTAGGATTTATCGTATATCTCGCCAATACTGGTCAAGGATTCCTAGGCCCGAAAACCTCATCTATACAACCAGGGTTTATTGCAATCCCACCAAGGGATTCCTATGCCCAAACAAGAAACATACACTACTAGGCTTTACTACAATCCCACCATATATCGGTCCAGGGATCAGTAGGCTTATACAAGCATGGATGCTTTCGGATCTCTCCACCTAAACCATGAGGAATTTGTCTGTCTCCACCCTCTAGGCTTTATCATATATCCTGCCATTTACTGGTCGAGGATTCCTAGGCCCAATGAGGATACACACAACCAAGCTTTACCACAAACCCACCCTTACCAGTCTAGGGATTCCTAGGCCTTGTGATTTTCCCTGAGACCACCTCACTTAGTTTCGAAACCATCTGGAAATACAACTCAACGAAGTAAGAGAAACCCCATCACATGATGGCTATCTATAAATGACAAGGAAAGGCTGAGAACTAATGTGACACCTAGAAAAACCCATCCCAATGACAACAAGAGAACCAAAAACACACATGCATGTACCATGCATGTCAAAACTAGTAAGGAAACCATACATGCAACTTGATACCTATAAGTAATCATGTTGTAGCTGCTTGATCCTGCTCTTCCTTGCTTAATCTTTGCTTGCCTTTGCTTTGTTT
>APFE031151408.1:163384-176549 GCA_000404065.3 Pinus taeda
CCCAAGATGACTTTCTATGTAGGGAAGTTTATGGAGTTTCACGAAGAAAATCTTATTATCAAACTAGGCTATACTGTTTTTCACCAGATGCAAGCACTCAACATGATATGTATAGGCTCATCCCTAGATTGTTTTCATTGGTTTCCATTGGATATAGATCAACATTTCCTAGCCCTTTAAAAATACATATATTAATATTTCTTAGAATTAATATACATGAGAGAAGTCCTCAAGCTTAGATCCTTCTTTCCTAGACCACATTTCCCATAAACACTATCATGATGATCACTTCCTTCTTGGTGGTACATAAAGGCACTAAGAGGTAGGAAAATCATAATAACATCTAAGATTTTGGACCAATGCCAAGATAGTACAAGTCAGGCACCCTTCCTCTACTTACAAGTGATGAGCCTCATTATTGGGTAATTATATGGGCCTTAATTCACCTCATAACTTAGTCAAACCAACCATTCTCATAACTTATTGCATACTTTTGATTATATTTTATTTATGAGATGAGTTAGAGTGAGATATTTTACTTTGTGGTCTAATATGCATTTAATGCAGGAGTAAAAGAGAAAAGCAAGGAATTTTGGTAAATAACAAGGTCAAAACTTGAATGGGCCAAGGGAAAGGGATTATAGGAGGTAAATCCTCCTCATTTACTACCCCTCCATTTGAATATTCCTCCATCTGCTCGGAGTGTAAACAACCAAATCATGAGGACTAGAAGTCAGCCGAGCAAGTGAAAAACAAAAGACCAGTTTATCTCGAGTTTGGGAGCCAAGCCTCCCTAATTTTAAGGAAGTAATTGGAGACATCAGATGTATAAGTAGAGAGGCCTAGGACCTCAGTAGGATTTAGATTTTTTATTGTAAAACTCTACTCTATTTTTCGAGTTGCAAGACTTGTGACAGTTCTTTTGATGTAATCTATTGTTTTGGTAGTAAGAATGAGTTTTGTTTTGAGCCAACACTGAGTTAACTTAGAGGGCTGAAGGTCTTGGGTTAGGGCCCAACCCTAGCATCCAAGGATCCTCTTTATTGTACATGTATGCTTAGTGTAGATTCATAGCTTAATTGTTAATTTGCTTAGTAGATGCATTTCCATTACAATTAGTGTAGATTAGATTCGTTGTGTGATAATTTGCTTCCATTTGTGCCTTCTTTTAAGTAACAGATTAGCAAGGAGAAAAAGGATCACCACAAGGTTGTTAGCAGGTGTCTTGGCCTCACTTCCTCCCCCTGGGACCATAACTTGAGGAAGGGACCCTTCAGTAGCCCCAAAAACATAGATTTCATTGTCATCTTTTTCCATCTCCATTTTTGCAATAAGATCTCACTCATGATTTCATACCCTTCAGCAAATTTCTTCATGCATAATATAGGCAGTTGATTCATGCTTTTCTAGTTTATTAAAAATGTATCTTGTTGCATAGTTATTTTTGGAAGACACGCATGTTTTATGTAGAGCAAGTACTTTAGGAGGAGACCAAGACTTCATTACCAGTAGCCACCTTCCACTTCATCCATCTTAGCCATCCCTTGTTTGACCATCACCCTCACTAGTTTTTCATCATTTTTCATTGAAAGTTCCCTAAACACGTTGAGCAAATATAACCATCTCCTATCTTGGATATTGACTCCTGAGTGCTCCTAGACCTTCTAACACTCCATTCCACCCATCACTCACCCTTCCTAAGCTTCCCAACACCTCCAACACCTCACAATTAGCTCTCATCTATATCCTATAGGTTTCCTGTAACTCCTACTGGATCATCTTGTAGGTTTCTAGCACATCTTGCAGGTTTTCCTAAAACGGCTTATTTTGAGGCCGAATTGATGGGAAACATCTAGGAAGTCACAAAAAGCCTCCTAGGACCCCTCCACACTGTCCAACCACTCCATAAACCTTCTAGACATCCTCAAACACCTTCCATCTACCTGTCATATCCATAGAACAATTAGTTTGCATACTTGATTTTGCCTAAAAAACCAAAAATGTGAAAACATATTTAGTTTAGTTTCTTCACTTTCACATTAGTATCATTTGATGTTTTTTAATTATCCAAATTAGATAGTAGCATTTGTTTATTGTTTATTTAGCAACTCTGCTTAGCATAGCTTTTTAAATGGTTAAATAGGGTATGGTATGGTTTAGCATTACATATTCGCCTTTTCCATTACTATAGTAGAGTAACTCTCTTGAGGCACTCGGGATCACTGAGGTCAAAAATAACTAGAGAGGTAAAGCAATGGTTAACCCATAAAGGGACAACATTGCCATATAAGGAGCACCAACGTTTCCAAAAGAAAGAAAAGGACCAGGATTCCCTTCCAAGGGGAATCCTTGAATGGTAGACTCTGGAAATGTTCCCATTAGAATTGGTTCTAAATAATTACTAAAGAAGATAACTTTTACTAGGAATATCTCGTGGGAAGTTAATTTTAGAACACTGAAACAAAACTTTACCTTTTCTATTGGAATTATGACACAGATTTGGCATTATAACACAAGTTTTGTCCTTGATGGCAAATCACTTAGATGACAGATTAGTCCAGGCTCACTGAATGAAGAAAGAGAGGTATATGCAGGTTCCTCATTGACCAAGTCACGTGTACACGTGGGTTCGTTGGCCAAAAGACGCGTATAGCATACACACGCACTTTCACAGAAGGAAAGGTGTGTACATGTTGGAAAACTTGGTTTTGGTCTATGGTATTTGGTCCATGGTATTGTGATCCATGGTATTGATCCAAGGTATCTTGTCCGAAGTGTTTACCCTAGGTATTTGGTCCAAGGTATTGACTCTAAGTGGTTTTGGACCATGGTATTGAGTAAGGCCTAAGACTATAAAAGGAGGAGAAGATCATTAGGCAAAGGCACTCAAGTATTGAATATCTTATGAAGAGCAAGATTGAGAATACAGGTTATTGGGCATAGCTGGATCTGAATCAAGGATGGAGCTCAGCGCTTGATGAAGGATAAGATCTATTGATGGGTCACGATCTTAAGGCTTGAAGTGAAGTATCTTTGTGTGGCTTTTATCTTTCATCTGAATAATTGGTGCATGTCGTAATCTGTAAATATGATGATCTGGGTATAACTGATATTTGAATAGTTGTAAAGGTTAAATCATCTTTTACAGATATATATGTAGGTTCACTATATCAAAGACGCATATACACGTTGGTTCTGCATATCAAAACAACGTATACACAGGTTCATCTTGAGAAAAGTGCTTATGCATGTAGGTTCGACACATTGAAGTAGCGTACACCTCATAAAATATGCTTTAGCTACTTCTATTTGATGTTGCAGTGTTCTAGGTTCTAGCTTAGGTTCTGGTTACTGTTACTGTATTTTGGTTACAATATTCAGAGAAGTGATTGTTTGATTCCGTTTTGGTTGGTGCAAAGGAGATTAGTTGATGCAGATATATTTGATGTTTGATTGATGTTATCAATGGATCTAGTTTGAAAATTTATGAAATGTGGTCCCCGGAAGAAAGGAGAAGGTTGTGGCCTTCTGTAGGTTAGCACCTACGTCCTAGTAAACACATCAACTAGTACAAGAGCTAGGGGGTTTTAGCTCCCTTCCAGGAGAAGCTGGAGAACGAAAGAAGGTTGTAGCCTTCTATAGGTAGAAGCTTGCATACTGGTATAAGACTGCACCAGTACAAAAATTTGTAAAAATAAGTTTCTTATTAAAGGAAGATAGAGACAATTGCAACAGGTAGTTTTCACCCACATTGGGTTTCCACCTTATATCTTGTGTTCATATGTGTGATTGTCTGTTCTATTTTTACTGCACCTAGTTACTTTTTATATGGTTCTGATGCAGAGATTAAATATTAACTAACTAATTTATAAGTTTGCAAGGTATATGCTAGTTGCCTTAAATACAGTTGCGTATACATGCAAGTCACATTAACTGAAGTAGCTATATGAATTTTATTATGGAAATGAAAAATTGTTAACTTGCTAATACTGATTCAACCCCCTCTCAGTATTATTTCCCATAATTGGTACTAGAGTGGGTCCTTCAGAAGAAGCTTGATCGCTTGAAGGAAGATCTATCATCATGAGTAACTACGAAAGAGAGGGATCCATTAGACCACCAATCTTTGATGGAAGAAACTTCATTTATTGGAAGGTAAGAACCACATCCTATCTTCAATCTCTTGGAACAGATGTCTGCGAAATCATGGAAGGAGTATATACATTTCCATCACCAATTCCTACATATACGGTAGGTAAAAAGCAATATGAAACCAATGCCAAAGTTGTCAATACATTATTAGGGAGTTTGTCACAATCAAAATTTGTCAAGGTTATGTAGCTCAAAACCACCAAAGAAATATAGGATAAGATCTTTCTAAGCTATGAAGGAGACAATCATGTAAAACATGCAAAACTGCAATCTCTCATAATTCAATATGAAACTCTGAAAATACATAATGATGAAACTATAGCAAATTACTTCTTACATATAGATGAGATTGTTAATTGTATGAAGAACTTGGGTGAAGAGATAAAAGAAGTTACTTTAGTTGAAAAGGTTTTAAGATCCTTGTCTACTAAGTTTGAATCAAAAGTTTCTGCCATAGAAGAAAAGCAGGATCTTCAGAGTCTTACTATGACATAGCTGCACGGAATCTTTACTACTTTCGAAATGAGAAAAAGAGGTCCATCAAATATGAGAGAAGCCACATTCAAAGCTTCAGGAAGAGAAGAACTCAATGAATCGGGACATATTTCAAAAGGAGAGGAAGAAGCAAACTTTGTCAAGAACCTTCAACAAGGTTCTGGAAGACTCAGAGGTAAACTACCTTTCAAATGTTTTGCTTGTGGAAGAGTCGTTTATTATGCTGCCAAATTTCCTCATGAAGATAAGCTTGATAAAGGTAAGGAATTAGAAAAATGGAATACAAAACAAAGTGTAAGTAAGAAGAGCTACTATACGCATGAAGATAATGATGGTTTATCAAATAGTGATGAAGATGAAAATAGTAATGATTATAGACTTCTGATAGCTTTTTAAGACGATGATTTCTTGGATCCTTTAAATGAAGATGGTCTTTATGAAGAAATATCTAAACTTAAGATTTGTTTAGAAGAAAAGAATATGATTATAGATACTCTGACATTCCAACTTGCTAAAAGGGAAAAACATAATGAAAAATTAGAATGTGAAATTGTGGGTCTAAGAAAGGATATTGAGAAAAAAAAGCTCTCAATCTTATATTTGCTAAAGGATCAAAGACCCTAAATGAAATTATCAAAGTGCAGCGTTCTCCTTTGATAAAGACAGGTCTTGGATATGTTAGTTTCAGTCTTTCCAACCTTCCTCCAGTGATCAAATATGCTCTTACAAAGTTATTTTGAAGTGTCAAAGTCAAATTTTGTCATTTCAGTGAGTCTTCAAGCAAAATTTGGTCACTAGGCATTAGGTCTAGGGGTTTGCTCTCACCTCTTTCAAAGTTTGCCCAAATGCGCAACCTATGTCACTATTCGCTGTTTCTCTCACTCATTCATAGGGTTTTCATTATATGTCAGTGTCTAATAGTCATTTACATTCTTTATAAGAAAAGCTTCTGCGTAAATCACATAAAAATGACCTTTGTCGACGCGTTTCGAACCAACTAGTGTGGTTCATCGTCAGGACAAGTTGAAGACCCAGATCTGGCCTAACAATTTAAATAGACTGAGCAGAGACTCCAACGGCTATAAAACGGCTAACTTTGACCCTAAGACCTAGCCCAACTTAAATTAATAAATTTCACATTATTATTATTTTGTTTCTAGAAATTAGTGAAATTAGGTGTGTTGACTAGAAACTTACGTGATTCATTTAATCGGATAACATTAGGTTATTAATAAATTAATATTAATGGTTATTCAAAATTTACTAATAGTTTGAATGATTTCTTTTATAATATTAAAATTAATTATATAATAATCTATTTCTAGAAATTAGAAAAATTAGGTATAATTAATAGTAATTTACCTAATTAAATAACATTAAGATAATACTAAAATAGTACCAATGAATCACGTAAGTTTCTAGTCAACACACCTAATTTCACTAATTTCTAGAAACAAAATAATAATAATGTGAAATTTATTAATTTAAGTTGGGCTAGGTCTTAGGGTCAAAGTTAGCCGTTTTATAGCCGTTGGAGTCTCTGCTCAGTCTATTTAAATTGTTAGGCCAGATCTGGGTCTTCAACTTGTCCTGACGATGAACCACACTAGTTGGTTCGAAACGCGTCGACAAAGGTCATTTTTATGTGATTTACGCAGAAGCTATTCTTATAACTATGACAGATCACAGAAGTCTCAATTCTACAATTGGAACCCTCTCGTCACTCCCATAACAAGGCCTCCATGTGATTGCAGTATTTTCCAAGCAGTTCTGTGCTAGCGACCTCGAATTCAGAGCCACTTTTTCAGGGCTAGGACTTAGGCCTCTGCCTAGAACTTCATGAAACTTCCAAAATTGATAAATAACAATGAAATAAGGCTACTAATGCAAACACTTGAACAAGGAATTGACCTGAATCCTACCATCCATGACAGGAATTATGTCATGTCCCCTTTTTTATTATTCTTCATAGTACAACCAGGGTGGATTTCCAAGGTAAGGGATGGCCAGGTCAATGGAGTAGGTTTATGTCATCAGGGGTCCTGATGGAGTTTTGAGGAGTTTTCATGGGATCCGATGGCATTCACTTGGCATATTCATCATCATGAAAAGTTCTGCACATCTTGTTTTTGGTTCCATGACTTTTTGATAATTCCCATAAAACGAGGTTATTATTGGCATAACTTAATTAATTATGCTCGAGGTGGCATTTTGGGGAAAGTCAATTAATGGAACACCTCAATGTAATAGCTTGTTGAACCGAAAGGAGAAGATATATAGGATGAGATGATGATGCGTGACTTCTAGTGGCCGAAGATAATATGGTGGATGATTTACCATTTTCCTTAGTTAAAAATGACTTTAATTAGTCATTTAATTAAGGAAAAATAATTAATTAGAGGAAATGGGCCAAAAGTGACTTAAGTAAAATAAAATAAAATAAAATAAAAGGGGTCAATTTAGATAAAGTCAATGGAGGAAATTTTAGAATACTAATAAAATACTAAAATAATAAAATAAGATGCTTCTAGAGGCTTGGAGATCCATCCATCAGATCTATAAAAAGAGGAGGAGAAGATCATTTGGGACATCTTGGATCTTGGAGTTGATATTGTTTCTTATATGTGAGGTTGAAAACCCTCGAGTGACTTAGAGAGATTGGGTGAGCATCCATCTCCCCTTGGTGGATTCATTCAGAATCCACATGTGTAGTTATTGTTTTTCTGTTTCAGTTTGGAGACCAGAGGGTCATTCCTAGCTATTGTATTAACATCTATCTATATATAATAAAGCTGGATTTTGGTTGTTTCATTTCTCATTGTTCCTCGTGTTGTGATTTTTAATGAGATTTTATGCAATTTGTAGGTTTATGGTTTAAGTCAAGTTTTTGGTGTTTGGGTTTCCATGGAAATTTCCAGTTAAGTGCTAGATAATTTGATTTGAAGGGTTTGTTCCAAATTTCCTTGGTTTGGGACATTATAATTTTTTTCAAACATATCATAAACATGTAATGTACAGATCATAAATACACATATGAACATGTGGTCTCATACTTATCTGAGAATCGTCAAGAAGGACTAATGCCTCCTCATAATAGCTGCAAGATCATCTATTAGGTCAACATTCATCAACATTTCATCTTCTAATCAAAACATGATGAGAGCCATAACTCATGTTTGTCATAAAATATTCTTATGACCAACAAATAACTAAAGAAATATCAATGATGAAACCACTATTAAAGCAACATAATGACAAGCACATTTACTCTTCAAATACCAAAGGAAAAGGAGCTTATATTAACATATGCAAATCCAACCAAGTTAGGGACTTCCACATACCACCTGACCATAGATTGGGCTGAACCAAAGCTTTGTTTCAGCGAAATCACCCCCGTGCCATATTCCAAGCATGAATTTGGGACTCACAACAAAACTGACCAATGATTCTTTAGGATTTATCGTATATCTCGCCAATACTGGTCAAGGATTCCTAGGCCCGAAAACCTCATCTATACAACCAGGGTTTATTGCAATCCCACCAAGGGATTCCTATGCCCAAACAAGAAACATACACTACTAGGCTTTACTACAATCCCACCATATATCGGTCCAGGGATCAGTAGGCTTATACAAGCATGGATGCTTTCGGATCTCTCCACCTAAACCATGAGGAATTTGTCTGTCTCCACCCTCTAGGCTTTATCATATATCCTGCCATTTACTGGTCGAGGATTCCTAGGCCCAATGAGGATACACACAACCAAGCTTTACCACAAACCCACCCTTACCAGTCTAGGGATTCCTAGGCCTTGTGATTTTCCCTGAGACCACCTCACTTAGTTTCGAAACCATCTGGAAATACAACTCAACGAAGTAAGAGAAACCCCATCACATGATGGCTATCTATAAATGACAAGGAAAGGCTGAGAACTAATGTGACACCTAGAAAAACCCATCCCAATGACAACAAGAGAACCAAAAACACACATGCATGTACCATGCATGTCAAAACTAGTAAGGAAACCATACATGCAACTTGATACCTATAAGTAATCATGTTGTAGCTGCTTGATCCTGCTCTTCCTTGCTTAATCTTTGCTTGCCTTTGCTTTGTTTTCCTTCCTTTTCCTTCCTTCCTCCAATGTTAGAGTGCTTCAAGAATGCTTAAAGTGTGCAAGAGTATGAGAGAGTAGAGAGAATAGAGAGAGAGCTCCAAAACTAAACTAACAAAAGTTTGAAATGACAAAAGAATATGAACTGATCCTATGAAGGCCTTTTTATCATTGAGACCTATATTTCTTCATTTTCCTCTATTTTCCCTTCAATTTCCTCCTCATGTAAATTTGTGACTCTTCACCTTCATTTTCTTCTATTTTCCATTATTTTCATAAATAAAATGCCAATTAATGCCTATTTCCTTTTCAAAGCCTTTGCCAATTTATTTTAGCCATAATAAACCAAATGAACACTCGCTAGAATTTTTTAGCTTGGAATAAGTGTCCCATGACCTTGGTCTTATTTTTCCTTTATTAATTTAATTACATGAACTTTTGACCCGGGGCTGTTACAAACCCCTCCCTCTTAGGGGAACACTGTCCTTGTTGTTCAATGACACCTATAAACTAGCAAACTTTTGAAATCAAACACATATTGCCCATAGAGATTTATAACACAACTCGTTGCAATATTTATAATGACCACTACTGAGACATGAAAAACATATCGTTCACTGGAGCTTTATAACACACCTCTTTACGATATTTATAATAATAGCCACATATACTCATGCACATTTTCTTCAACCAATAAATAACCATATTGTCTATGGAGCTTTATAAATCCAGTTCGATATTTACAATAATATACACATATACACATATACACATTTGCACATTTTCTCAACCAACAAATAAAGGACACGATGCTCGTATCAACAATAAGGGAATCCAAAGGCTCACACCTCCACCCTCAAAAGTAGTACCAGGATTCACCTCCTTCCCAACAAGTCCAGAATCCACTGTTAAAGTCAAACCTGTATCCAATTTCCAACACTACAATACCTGTGCTACTTGTCCTCTCAGTGAACAATTACCGACTCATTGTTCCAAGGCACACTCCTAATGTGCATTTGATTCCATATGGAAATGCTAATGACCAAAAAAAATTCATTCCTCGACCTTCCCTTTTCAGTTTTCTGCTATACAGTCCCTCGGGCAATTTGGTCACCCCCTTTTGTGCAGTCGCACACTTTCCAAGTTGTGCATGCGTCCTCTTCTCTACTACATAGTCCCTTGGCGACCCCTCCCTTGGCAAGGTTTCCTCGCATTGGAAGGTCCAAAAACCAAAGCATATCCCTACCTCAAAACCATCATACCGATCATAGAATGCTCATGGAAACCAATGGATACTATTGGGTACCAGTGTCCCACATTGGCCCTGCTCCTGAAGTGCTTTACCAATATATTACTGCTTGTTCCAATTCCTTTCATTGACATTGCTAATTCTTGCAATCAGTTTCAACCACCAAACCAAACATTTCCATGATTTCCTATACAAAGCACATGACTTCCATTATATTTAAAACGAATTGAAATAAATTCACATCATACTTCATTGGTGGCCCATCAATAAGGTACACTTGCAATTCTGTTTATTTCTTTTCACAACAAGTCAAACTAGTTGTTTGATCAAATCATCATGTATATACATGTCACATCTGGTTATCTCAAATGCAACCATCATAAATCATAATCATAGATCACATGTAACCATCATAAATCAGAATCATAGATCACATGTGTAATAAAACTAAAATAAAATACTAATACTTATCCTTTAATCGGTCCTTTGCTTCTGTCTTTGTTCTTTGTCCTTTTTGTACACACACCATATCAGTTGCCACACCTGACAAACACCTAGTTCCTTCTCTTCAACCACGTACACATACACACAATATATATCACAACACATATGCCTACACCTAGTGTACAACACAACACAATACATGCACCTACATCCAATGTACATCACAACACAATACATATATGTACACAAAGTACAACACAACGAACACACATGTCATGATACAACGGCTACACAATCCTTGTAACACAATAACACAATACCACATGTGCACAACACAACGTGTACGATGTGTACACAATACTGCATGTACATAGTGCCACTTACACAATGTGTATAGAACACTACATGTTTAGAACATCACTTGCACAACGTGTACACAACACCATATGCATGACATGTACGCAACACCACATGCACAACATGTACACAACACCACCTTAACACAACACCCCATATGCAACATGTACACAACACTACATGTATAATCATGCACACAACACCACATGTATAATCATGCACACTTCACCACATGTACATAGCACCACATATACAACATGCACGCAGTGCCATATGTACACAATGTCGCATATGCCAACATGAACAAAGCACCATATGTACACAACATTGCATATCCAACATGCACTCAACACCATCTATACACAACACTGCATATCCAACATGCACAAAACACCATCTTTCCACAAGATTGCATAAACGACATATACATAACACCATATATACACAACATTGCATGTATAAAACATCACAAGTACAACATGTACAATATGTACAACATATACACAATAGTAGTACTACACATCTAGAGACTACATTGTCTCTACTAGGCAACGTTGCTTCTATTGTCTTTCCACCATCCTTGCTTGTCCCAACATGCTGTAGATGACACTGCTTTCATTCCACTGATGTATCCCTCAACATTACCTATCATAGCGTAAACATAGACATAGTGCAAGAACACAATATCAATTAAGAAGACGAGCATCAAAGAATTTAAGAAGGAAATCCAGATACAGCTTGGAACACCAATAAAATATCAAAATCTGATATATATAGGACATAGTTTGCAGGACAACCATACACTTCAGGACTATGGCATCAAGAAAGTTTCAACTATCTTTCTAAATATGAGATTGCGAGGCAGATGCAATGGAGCTAGCTCTAAAAATATAGGTTCCTTTTGTGACGCAGTCAAAGGAAAGGAAAAAATGCAGAACAAACCAGCACCAACATCAGAGCTACCAGGCCCCTACATCGTGGAACAAAAACTGGAATCTCCAATGCTTACAGTATCTCTGCCGGAGGTAACTGATCTATACACAAATCTAGCCCAAAATGCTGCTATCTGTAGATTTAATGGTTTCTGGCCTAAATCTAACGCACTGCATCAATGGATCTTCACCACATGGACATCCAACTATGAAATCTATCCATGCCCAAAAGGGTTTTTCATAGTTAGATTTAACACAGAACAAGAATGAGATAACATCATCAATCAGGGGCCTTGGTTTTGGGGCAATGTTGGCCTCTTCATCACCCCCTGGTTCTCAGATTTTGACGCCAATACCATGGTAGTCTCAACAATTCCAGTTTGGGTAAGGCTACATAACCTCTCTCTACATTTTTGGCATCACAAAGTTTTAACAGCGATTGGGAACTCCTTGGGGAAGTTTCTCAAATTGGATGAAGACAGAGCTATTTAGGGAATTTTCACATTTGCCAGAATATGCGTGGAAGTGGACCTGAGTCAAGGGCTACCTGATGACATCACATTGAATTTTAACAATTCTTTGTGGACACAACTGCTTGACTATGAGAACACGACATTTAGATGTCGCAGATGTATACAAACAGGGCACCTTCAATATGCATGTCCACTAGCTAAGAAGGAGCCTAAAGGGAATAAGAAACAACAAAAAAAAACCCAAAGACTGGCAGCACACTGAACCACTGGAAGAAGAGGAATTGAAGACAGAACCTATAGGCACGCAAATGGCACAGGAAAATACACAAGTAGAGGATACCCGGGAGACCCACTTGGGGCCATACAATATGAAACAACAACAAGAAGCTCAATTGGAAGTAAGTGGCAACAAACGAACTCATGGATTCGAAGGATCGGAATTTGACAAAGAACATCCAATGAACACAATGGAAAACCAGCTTGCCATTATTGCACCCACTCCCAACACTGGAGGTTAGCGAAGAGTGGAGAAGAAGAAGGGCAAAAAATATAGGTCAGTTGGATCTTTTTTCTTTCTTGTTTTTTGTATTATTTTGTTTCCTATTTTCAGGAACAACTCATTTGCATATGCTTTAAGCATCTACAAAATGTATTTTTTTCATATGAATAAAATTATGACTTTTTCTTACAGGAAAAAAAAAACAAATAACCCTACCCTACCCAGGCCCACTCGCCCTCCCATCTCCTGTCTCTACCCACCCTCACCCCACTCCTCACCTGACTCTACCATCCCTCACCCCCCTTGCCCATTTGTTATCATGTCCCTCCCCGACTCCCACTGACCCTGCTCCCCTCCCAGCCCAGGCCCTTGGCTACTGGTTGGGGGCCCGGGCGGGGAGGGGAGGTTGCACACAACCATCCCCTCCCAACCCGAGCCCCTAGCGAGCAG
>APFE031151408.1:176569-214538 GCA_000404065.3 Pinus taeda
TTAAAGTGTAAAAACGAAGTCTTTTAAACAAAAAGGGTTGATACTTATCAACACTTTTCAAAATCAAGATGAAAATCACTAACAAAAAAAAAATGCTCACACTTGATACATAAAAAAATTTTAAGTGTCAAAAATAAGCCTCTAAAAAAATGTGTTGATGTTGCATCAACACTTTTCAACATGAAAATTACTAACATTTAAAAAAATTATTCATACTTGACACATAAAAAAATTTAAAGTGGCAAAAATATGCTAAAAAAAAGGTGTATTCTGAATCACCATTTTTAAAAATTGAGTGGTTTTTTGCTACCTCAAAAAACATGTACTAGGTCATTTTCTCATTTGATCGGTAACCATGTTAAATTTAGAATAAGCAATCTAAACGGATAGAGTAAGCAATCAAAATATCTATAACCCAATAGAATGATAAATATAAAAGATCTAAATAGATATAGTAAGCAATCTAAACCTATGTAAACGAATAGAAGGGATAGATATAAGAGAGAGAAGAGACATAATTTTTATGACGATGTATTTTGGTTATCGGAGAATATAAGCTAATAGGTGAACAATATTTGGTGAAATGAGACAAGTTAAACTATGATGTTTAAGTGGTTTTTTTTAATATTGAGGTTTTTTCATTATATTTATGTAGTTTTGAATGCCATAGTATGTGATATGTAAATTGTTATGGATATTCCATTGGATAGTTCGTCACAACAGATTTGTTAAAATTATATTTAAAATATGAAATTCTACACTATTGTAATTCTATTTCTTTTTAGATTTCTAAATATGTAGAATACTATTAATAACACATGTATTTGAATTGAAAATTATGCAAAAAATAGAGAACAATGAAATAAATTCTCACACACACACATTTGACACAATCTATGACATGGGAAACCCTTTCAAGAGAAAAACCTAGCTAGAAGGTGAGGTTGCTCTGCTCTCTTTCTCTAAACAGAGAAATGTCTACGAGTACAATGAAGTATGGTATGTGGCATGTGGGCTCCTATAGTGCACAATTCTTTTATATGTGCTCTAACTCCTATTCTTCAGATATTTTTGCTCATCTATGGAACAAATGCATTCAAAAGAATGGAACCACTTTTTCTCCTAGTGGCCTTGGTTATAACACAACTCGATAGCCTACTAGTGATTAGGTTTGACCACCTCAAGTCTTAACTAGAGTTACAATATATATTCTTCTAGAGTCTTCTGCATCACAACCACATGGCTAACCCCTTTTCATGAATAATGGGGGCTAATGTGGCATCCTCTCAAATTATGGTGTTGAAAACAAGAAGGTCAACTTCTCAGTGGCATAAAATTTGCATAAAGACTCTGATTGACATGATCCTTGTGTTGTTGGAAAGGCCTATGTGTAGAATAGGAAAAATTTAAGGCATCGTGCCAAAGCGGTAAAATTTAAGGTGTCACGCCAAAGTTGTAAAAAAAAATAAAAAAAATAAAAACTTAAAAAAACAAAAAAAAACAAAAAACTATATAAATGTAAAAAAAAGAAGATAAAACATAATAATAAACATAAAACATGACAAAAGTAAAAATAATAAAAATATGTTAGTATAAAACATAAAATATATAAAAAATAAAATGACAAAAAAATATAACATAAAACATTCATTAAAAAAAAAAAAACATGACAAAAGACCAAATACAAAAATATATAAAAAAAAGGAAAAAAAAAATTAAGAAAAAAAAACAAATTAAAAAAAAAATTAATTAAAAAAAATTATTTGAATTAAATAATTTAAATAAACAAAATTAAAAATAAAAGATAAAATAAAATAAAATTTAAGAATTAATTTTAAATTAAAATTATAAAAATAAAGAAATAACATAAAGAAAAAATAACAAAAAAAAAAAACTTAAAAATTAAACTCTAAAAAAAAATTCAAAACATATTACAAAAAAAATTAATTAATTAATAATTATTATTATTATTTTTTAAAACACAATTAAAAAGAATAATAACCCTAACCCCACCTTGCCCCACTCCCCCTCACCTCTCCCGTCCTTGTGCCCTCCCTCACTCGACCCCTCCCCTCCTTGCCCCCTCACCCCTCCTTGACTGTAGCCTCACCTGCTGCTGTTGTAGCCTCCTTATTTCTTTCCTTCTTATGTGGACACTTCGTGGCATAGTGCCGAATTCATGATTGTGAAAGCACTTGATTTTGGACAACTATTTCTGCTTGCCCCCTTTACTGGAATCATCCTCATCTTGGGAATTATTTCCTTTGGCTTTCGTTCCTTTGCTATCTAATGAAAATTTCTCTTCCTCTTCTTTGGATGAGGTCCCATCTCTAGTACTCCGCCTTATTTCCTCCTATGTTAGGTCAAAACATAAGCGCTCCCAACTTGGTAGTTTCTCCCTACCATTTACCAAATCTTGATAGTTATGCCAGCTCTTGGGAAGGTCCAAAAGAGCTAGAGCTACCAAGTCTTCTTTAGGGAAATTAAAACCGAACCCACCTAGTTCATCACGACACTATGTAAACTTTCTCAAGTATTGCGGAATTGTGTCATTCTTTTGCATCTTAATACTTTGAAGCTTGTCCTTAAGTGCCAGATTCCTGTGGTCATTATTGTTCTTGAACAACTTAGTCAATGTTTTTCCACATCATGAGTGAAGTCTCTTTTCTGTGGATATTTGAGACAATACAGTCTCTTACTCCCTCCAATATGATTCTTCTCACCTTTGCTACACACTTCTTCCATTTTTCTAGATTCTTAACATCAGATGTTGCTGGTTTTGGAATATCATTATGAATGAATTCCTTCAACCCATTATTTTCTGGTACTGCCTCCATGAGGTCCTTACAAGCAACATAATTTGAGCTTCCCTCAATCGCATACTAAAGCCTTAGTCCATTGAAAGCCATCTTCTCAATTCTGAAGAAAATCCGCAACATTGATCTGCAAATTTGAACCTCCTACAATGACAACTTCGAAATCTCTGCTTTGCAATGATTCTAGCTTTTATACCATGTAGAAATTAATGTGTAGATTCAATATTGCTCATGAAATTTACTAAATCACAAGACTTTAAGCTACTCTATTGATCTAGGGAAGTTAATTCACCATCTAGAACACAAATCATAGACATGCAAAAGGAAACATCACACATGCACAAATATTTATCTAGGGGAAAGAAACTGCTCAAAGCCCATTACTATCTATATTGAATTAATCAAACAATAGAGATGAATACATATGTTTGCTAAAGCTTGAGCACAACTTGCAAGTGTATATTCTATCTCTCTACCTGACTGACTGACTTTGTCCAACACTTAGCCAATTTTCAAGCCCTCCAATCTCCTAATTCCTCGCGCTATTCCTCTGGGAATTATGCCCCTATTAATTAGGAAACTCCTTCATCTATATTGCGCAATTTCTTTAGGGTATTCCACTGACTGCATGCACCACTTGTGCATCTTGGAATAGTCTACAACTGATAGCACACTGCCTTGGAATCTCCATCTCAACTGGGTAACTCGAATTCTCTACGTGCATGAGATAATTTAGGCTGATTGATTAGTTATCTAAATGATTACTGTGTGTGGTTGAAGTTCCACTTCCACAACTTGACCTTCCACTAGTTACTCCAACAAATAGAACTAGTTTAATTGACTATAAATCAATTTAATTGAATTAAAGTGCTACAACTAAAATTAACTCAACATAGGCTCCTAAATTTAGGAACCCATTGCACACAACTGAACTTCATGTCCCTAACTTGAATTAATTGAGCTAGACTCCTATTTTTTAGGAATCAACTAAAGTAAACTGAACTTCAACTCGTTAGCTTGAATTGATTGTT
Organism: Pinus taeda; assembly: GCA_000404065.3. Lineage (NCBI taxonomy): Eukaryota > Viridiplantae > Streptophyta > Pinopsida > Pinales > Pinaceae > Pinus > Pinus taeda. The sequence continues at coordinate 180,417 of APFE031151408.1, forward strand.
CTTAACTGAGTGACAAGAGCCATGTCACCTCCATTATCATTGGGCTAGAAAGGGTTGGGCTGTGTCAACCTTCAATCCAACATAACTATTTCCAACCAACTTTTGACTGGAAGTTAGCCCTTCTAATCTGAGAGGGCTCTCTCAATATACTTAAAAATTTGACTATGATAATCTCAAAAATTCAGATGGCTAACTCAGTTTTTCCATGTGATTTTGTAGGTGAAAGAGTGTGATGACAACCACCATTAGGCATGGATTCAATTAAAGAAAATCAATTGCAAACAACACCGTTTTCATGGAAGTTGAGGCATTTTTTACTTTAAACTGGTGTGAAGTAAACATTTACAATAAAACAGAGCAAATTGAAGGAAGTTGGAGCAATAAAACATTGAATTCCAAGTAATCAAATAAGCTATGAAAACTGATAACAACATGAAAGCATGATAAGATGGAACTGAAACAAAAAATGAATCTTAGGTTAAAACAAAGTATTGCTACAAACTGTACTTCTTATTAACTGAAAAATATACAAAAGTGGTAGTGGTCTTCTCACATCATTGATCAACCCTTTTTTCAAGTGAAAAAGTTCTACTTATATAGAGTGAGGGCTCCATTTAATAATCTACCACCTGGGCTAGACTCGATGCATAGCTGAGAGACCTAATTCTATTTAACTAACAAAACATTGAGCCTTTATAGGGATGTTTTTGTTTTAACAGAGTTTGAATACAAATAAGAGTCCCTTATCATTTATGAGCTCAAAAAATTCTGTTTTTGAACCTTATCGAATCCAAATAAAGGCTAAATGTGTTGCTGATGTGTATCATGTCATGTGGATGTGTTGACCTAGTTGACTTTGCTGAGCTGGACCTCCACCAAGTCGAATTTCAAATTTCTGGCTAGGAAAATTTCCATAAAATAGGCCTCAAAGACAAGTGCGTATTCTCCAAACCCTGATAGTTGTGTAAAAAAGGAGATATTATTTTGTAGATGGGCCCATGCTGAACAAAAACCTCCTTCAGATTTCCAAAATTCCTTTTTATTTGGTCAGAAAGTGAGCTTGAAGTTGACTACTAAAACAATCATTTCCAGAATTTTTCAAAAACCACCCCTATCTTGTCATTTTGATGCCTTTGATGATTTTGGGGTGTTTAGTAATGTTTTTTCATTAAATTCATGATATCAAAACTCTCCCAACTAAACATTTTGCTGGAGTTTCTCTCCATGGAAAGCTACAATAGTTTCGTAGCAAACTTTGGTAACAACTTCAAAAACCACCCCTATGCTGCTATTTTGATGCCTTTGCGGATTCTAAGGTGTTTAGTATTGTTTTTTTTTTATTAATATCATGCTATCAAAACTCTCCTAGCTGAATTTTTTTCTAGATTTTCTTTCTATGGAAAGCTACACTAATTTCGTAGCAAACTTTGGTAGCAACTTCAAAAAACACTCTTATGCTACCTCTTTTCTCTCTCTGCTAGTTTTGAGGTATTATTTGATGTTTATAAGCTAAACATAGGCCTTTAGAATTATCTTTGCTGAAATTTATACTAGCCATAACCTCCATGGAAAGCTACAACAGTTTTGTAGCAAATTCTCAACTTCATTATGGGCAGTTGCTACGAAAGTTCCAAAATTATGAGTTTTTATAGTTTTCATTATTCTTAATGGCTCCTTATGACTCCTAATATCATGTTGACTATATATATGGCTAAGTTGACTGATTTAGGTATAGTGAAGACAAAATTCAAAACCTTACTGTATCATGGAGTAACACTTACTTCATCAACAATCTTGAGGTTTTTCTTTTTGAGTTTAAATTGGATTATTTCAATTTGAGTTTCTAGTGTTGTAACTTGTCCCTGTAAGTTTTTTCGATATGCTTGTAACCAACTATTCCTTTTTTACATATGCTTTAGCATCTTGTGTAGTGGTAGAATTCTATTTGTCTTTTCCTAGCCTTTTCTGCAATTTCCTGAAATCTAGCTTCTCCAACAACTGCTTCTTCATTTCTTCAACTTCCAATTTGGCCTCTATCAACTCTTCTCATGAATTTATATTTGTATTATGGTTGCAACACGTCAGGAGATTTTTGTGAGATGCTTCCCATTTACATGCATATCAATTTGAGAATACCTAAATCACACTGAGACCACCACTAGAATAGTTTTGACAATGCAAAACCCGATTACAGTGACAACACTTGTGAACTCTTGATAACATCAGATGGTATAAAATGGAAAAGGAGAGGTAAGGGTGAATGAAAAGAGTGGAAGACATGAGAATAAAGACGATTTATGACTCGACACAACTCTGACATCACTAATAATCATCTAAAATAATATCGTTACACAACAATTGACTTTCATAGCGAGACAAGTGTTAGGATGGACCGTTTTGCTATGGAACTATTAGGGACTTTCGTAGCGAATTATGGGTTTGATGAACTACAATTGCTGTGAAAGTTTGTAAAACTGTTAGAGAAGTCTATTATGAAATGATAACCTCAAAACAAATGGAATTATGACCTTTTCTTTTTATGATGACCCTACCAAACACTAAATGTACCATATGATAGCTTTCACATGAACCTAAACATAAAAACCCTATCTAAAATTTCTAATCAAAATAAAAATTATTTCTAGGGGTTATTGTGGATAACAACCACAATTAACTCCTCCAAGTTTTCTGATGTGGAATCTCGAATTTGCTCAATTTGATTAAGGAAAAAATAAAAATTGAGACTTTCTTGTTGCATTTTCAACACACAGGCCCAACGACATAGCTAAACACTCATACAAACCTTTCATGGTTTTGAAGATATTCTAGGTATATTCTTCTTTGAATCAAACCTGGTGATATCCAGACTTTAAGTCTAGCTTGGTGAAGTATTTTTTTTGCTACAACTATTCCAATAGATCATCTATCCTGGGTAGGGGGTACCTGTTCTTGAGCATGATTTTGTTCAATGCCCTGTAATATATACACATCCACCAAGTCTTGTCCTTCTTTGGCATAATGAGGATGGGTGACCCACATGGTGATGCACTCGGTTGAATGACACCTTATTCCAACAACTGTTGCAACTACTTCCTCACCTCACTTGCTTCTATAACAGACTGCCTATACAACCCAATGTTTGGAAATGGGGAGTCCGACAATAGTTGGATCTCATGCTCCACTTCCCTTTTAGGTGGTAACCCTTTAGGCTCTCGGAACACATCCATGTATGCCTATAACAACTCTTCTAGTTGTTGTTTTTATTTCTTAATACACCCCTCCAAGGATGTCTTGCCTCTTACTAACTCTTCTACAAACTTATTTTCTCTTAAAAACAATAGAACATAGTTCTTGTTGGAATTGATCAATTTCTTGGCTTGGTTGGCACTTACTAGTGAAAATTTTGACTCGCCTTTATGCACATTGATGGTGAATGATTTTCCATCCTTGACAAGTCATTACTAGTTAGCTCTTCGCATGAACATTTCATCTCACATGTACATGTAGGGACTCCCAAACACGACTCCACATACATCAAGGGGAACCACATCTAGTTCTACTTCATCAATACAATCATCACTGATGGTAAATCTAATTTTGCACTGTTTTGTTACCTTCAGCTCTATATCCTTATTTACCCATCCCAATGGATACGGGATTGGATGATCACAAACTTCCAACCCCAACTTCTTGACTAGCTCTATTGTAATGAGATTCACCTGCGATCCTTAGTTAAACAAAGCATCAATCTTGGTCTTCCTAACCTATAATTTATATGGAAGAGTTTAGTCATTTCTTTCTCTTCTTGTTGTTGAAGGCTACTTAGATTCACCTCCTTCTACAATGACGGATAAATTATCTTCTCATCCATGTCTGAGCTACTTTCAACTTGGTTGCTTGAATCAGTGGCCTTGAGATTCTTCTTTTTATTGTATTTCTTTTTGTTCTTCTGGTTAAGATTTGGAATGTAACTTCCAACACTTATCCTTTGTATGGCCATCAATATTGCAGTGGTTGCTGGGATATTTGCATTGGTGTGTTGTGGAAGGTGTATTTTTATCTTTCCCCCCTTTTTACTTCTTCTTCCCCTCCTTAGAAGTGTCACGTTTCTCCATTTGCTTCGATCCACTTGGTTGTGCTTTCTTCAGGCCTATTTTCTCCATGCATTATGCATGTGTACAAGCCTCATCCACTGATTTGGGCTTGAACAATGTCACTTTCTCCCAAGATTCCAACGTAGACCCCCAAATGCTTGAGGAGTACATCTAGGTTCTTTGGGGAGATACCTAGCATTACAGCCATCTTTCTAAACTTTGTGGTATACTCTTACATGCTTTTCCTCGACTTTTTCCTAAAGTAGTGCCACCAGATCCATTAGTCCACTACATACCTAATAGGGTAAAACTATGACTTTATGAGAGTTTTGAAGTCCTCTCACATAGTCACTAGAGGTTATCCCTCCAATCTTAAGGTCTCCATGTGGCTTTCCCACCAAGTCAGAGCATGGTCCTCTAATTTCAGTCGTGCAAATGAAATATTATGTTCTTCCTCAATTTTATGGACACATAAATACACTTCCAATTGATGCAACCAATGATTTATCTTTAGAGCATCAATATCACTATGGTATGGCTTTATATAGACCTTCATTTTCATTTTGAATAGGGGTTGTGATTGATTCACAACACTCAAACTTGGTTTAATTTTTGGGTCCTTTATTCATATTATTCTTTGTATCTTCTTGATCTCTTGATCCCCCTTTTGATTTTTCCTTTTCATTTGAACCCCTATCTTCTCCAAATGCCGCAAACTTATTGCATAGGGTTGCCATGAGGAGATGTACATTACGATTTATATCATTGACTTATTGTTATACCGCAAAAATCTCTCATTTACATGATCATGTGGGTTATTCATAGATTTGTTGGCCATGATTAGGGTTTTATGACTTTTGGCCCAACCAATCTAAATCCCCTGCAAATATCCACAATACACCCAAAGAAACTTGTTATGATAACAATATGATCTGTAAACTACTATGAATATTCCATTGGATAGTTTGTCACAACAGATCTGATAAATTATATTTAAAATATGAAATTCTACATTATTACAATTCTATTTCTTTTTAGATATCTAGATTTGTAGAATATTGTTAATAGTGCATGCATACGAACTAAAAATTATGCAGAAAACATAGAACAACAAAATAAAATCTCACACACACATTTTACACAAGATATGACTTAGGAAACCCTTTCAAGAGAAAAATATAGCTGGAAGGTGAAGCTGCTCTACTCTCTTTCTCTCATGGGCTACTACAATGCACAATTCCTATCTATGTGCTCTATCTCCTATCCCTCTCATCTATTTTTGCTTACCTATGGAACAAATTGACTCAAAATAATGGAACCCTTTTCCTCCTAGTGGCTTGGTTATAACATAGCCCGATAACCTACTAGTGGTTAGGTTTGACTACCTCAACTCTTGACTAGAGTTACAATATAAACTCTTATAGAGTCTTATACATTATAATCACGTGGCTAGCCCCTTTTTCATGAATAATGGGCGTTGACATAGCATCCTTTTGAATTATGGTGGTGAAAACATAAATGTCAACTTATGAGTGGCATAACTTTCACATACATACTCCAATTGACATGATTACTATGTCATTGGAAAGGTCTCTATGTGTAGAATAGGAAATAAAATGTCCCATGCTAAAGTGACAACTTTACCCCCAAGAAACGATGTTTGATGCCTGAAAACATTCCTGAAAGGTTTCAAACCCTAATTTGCCAAACTAGGTTCCTTTGGTAAAAATGGTCCTGAGAGTTGATTCCTCCACTTTTTCGACCCTGAAAGTATTGAGATGGATGAAAAATAATGTAATGATCAATATGTTGTGTTATGTTTTATTCAAGTATTAATATAATTATAAATTTGATTGTAACTTTGCTATGAAACTGATTTATTGATATGGATAAATGATATGGACATAAATAGAATTAATGTCATTGTGACTACTTCGTAGTCAACATTTGGGGGAAATTATAATGAATTCATATTCTTGATTGTAAGAATGATAATCATATGACTAACTATCAAGAATGGATATCTTGTAGCTGAACATCAACATTATTCTAGGGAGTACACCTAGTAAAAGAAGTTAAGGCATAAATATCAACAAACATGCCATCAAAAGGGATGATACCTAAATTCAAAGCAATAGAGATGTAGAAACATGATAATAAAGAAAAGAATAGTAATAAATGAATCACAAAGTGAATCTTGGTAGGAAGACGAAGAAATCTCCAACGACCAATAAGAAGGAGGACCTCAAATCATATGAAAGATACACAAAATGGAAGGATTGGAAAATAAAAAAATTACTAATATATATATGGTGAAAATATTATTATTTGATGACATTATGAATGGGTACGACTATCATTTTCTCTTATAGTCATTATGGGATCACATAATCTTGGAAGAATTGAGCCATGTTCAAGGGCATATTTAGAAAAAGAAACAATGGCATTACATTGGATGTGCAAAAGAGTAGAAATAGATAAGACATGGGAATATATAGAAACAATTTTTAAGTAAGTCTATGCACACCTAGTGTAGAAACCCTCAACCTTTGCACATCTTACAGAAACAGTTCAATTATGAGGAGAAAGTGAAATCTTCTATGATTGTAGTCTTCAAGAGGTTTTATGAAGACTCAAATTAGACATTATAGAAAAATAAAGGATTGAATGATACATCATGGGACCACTAGATACTATTAAAACACTCGAAATTTGAAGTTCTACAAAGACATGATTTAGGTTGCTCCAAGTCACATAAAAAATGAGATAGGAACCAACAACATATAGAATAAAAAGAAAGAAGAAGAAAATTATAGAATAATTCATAAGTTAGATGCATATATGAAGAAAATATAGGATGTAAAAAGGCACGTGCCTAAAGAATAAAAAAAGAGCAAGAAAAGGAAGAGGACCCAAAACTATGGGAGAAATCCTAGGAAATTAATAAGTTTCTTTTTCCTTACAAAACACACAACACGATAGAAAAATCTTGGAACAATTGCCCAAATAAGTCAGTGAACTAACATAGATCCTTATGACTAAGATACCCAACAAGGAATCAAGGATTTAGTGATAGGCATCGTGAGAATGCTTTCTAGACCTAGCCATAGAGCTTTCCAAACATACTAATATTACTAGGTAGAAATATAGTTAGCAAGTGTTGGTTGTGGATCCTAAATATTTTCTTAATTCATAGGTCTTTTTTCAAGTCATGTTTGGATCCCATTTCCGGACAAGGGGGGTGGAGAAGCTTGCCACCCCACTACTATCACCAAGCGGTCTAGGGGAAGATGACAATTATTTAGATCCCCCTTGGTGGGGTTTGGGACAACACACTTGAAGGGAAAATTTTGGAAAAATTTCCTTGTAAAATATTTTCGTTTTATAGTCAATCTTGACCATTCATCACTAGGTCACAAATATGATGGTAGAAGTTATATTAGGAGCTTTTTCTTTAGAAGGAAACCCTATTTATATGAGGGCATTGCATTTTGATTGTGTATTATTGAGAGATAATTCTAAATGAGAGAGGATAATGTGAGAGAGTGAAGACAAAGTTGTAGTAGATGTGTTGTAGGTTGTATCCCTTCATTTTGTTGGACAAAATAAAATGAAGGATTGGTTATTTCTCCATAGACGTAGCCCAAATCGAGTGAACCACATATATTGGTGTATAAATTGTATTGATTTATTTTATGTTTTATTTATTCGTTCATTTTAATTTTATTTCTCCATGATCTTATTCCTAACAACAAATGTTTTTCATTTGGGGAACATATGACAAATATGTGCATTTATATCATACAAAAGGACATCATTGTATGTTCAAATTGTTGCCTTGGAAACCATGATAGTGGTCACTGTGAAATACTTTTCGAAAAGCTCACGGAAAAAAATATATGTTGATTGAATTAAGTGATATAATTTAAGGAACCATTACTATCAACTACTAAGGCTCAACTCAGAGGATACACAAAGAGATGTTTCAATAAAGAAGAACAAGAAAATTGGGTGTATTTTGGAAAACAAAAATAAGTTCATTTAGCCATAAGGAATAGAAACATGAAGGAGATAGAAAGGAAATAAAATCACTAAACTAATAATAGACCACACCATGAAGGTTTAGGCAACATCAAGGTGTAGGTATTTGTGGATCAATTATAAAAACTAACCTAGAATAAGTAGTACTTAAGGCATATTAATAATTTCTTTGAATTTTTATTAAACACAAATGCAAAAGAGGAAAGTGATGCACAAATAGTCCATGTACAACATTTTTGCTCCTTTTTTTTAATAAAGAAATAAACATACTAGTTTTAGTGACGGGGAAGAAAATTGTTTAATGTAATAGTCTATTAGAGGAAAAAGATACATCTAATTTCCTCAGTAACATATGACACGTTATGAACACCATATTTGAATAAAAACAACATCATGACAAGAGTATCTAATCATATGACTTGTACACTAATGGAAAGGTTATCAACAGTTGAGAAGGAACCATATAATATCAAGACATGGACCATATTTGAGGTATTGAAATTACCAAAAGAAGCATCCAATGTAATTTTTGGTTGAACCTAGATCTATGCAATGAGACCTACTAAATGTTATGATAAAGAAGCCTTGTTATTTATTTAGAAAGGGAAGAAGAAATATTATTGTGACACTTGAATAAATGATAAAACATGTGAAATGGGTAAGGATGAATAATAAAGACTACATCTTGATATGCAACACACATATTATGAAAAGAGGACAAATTCAACCGCCCCCCAAAAAACAACTAGAGGTACTACACCTAAAAGTTTCATTGAAAGAATAATATAATGAATTTATAATAGCATGGTTACATTATAACCATGAGATTTACTCGTGCTACATTAAAATCATGTTTGCAATAAAAATGGAGGAAGTATATTCAAGGAGAAAGAAACACATATCAAAGTGGAAGAATAATGCATTAACTTTAATTCAATGAAGGAGTACTCCTTAGAAGAACGTATATTCTAACCAAAACATGGACATAGGTCGGGGGAAACCCCAAGAAAACCTGTAAAAGACATATGTATAGTTTTGATGAAAATGGGGAAGAAACATACAAAAGAAATAAGAAGAGTATTTCCTTACCTGAAAAGAAACAACAAGGGTCAAATGAAGGAAAACGAATATTCATAAAAGTAAAAGTTTGTTTTAATTTGTAATGTGATATTCATAAATTATATAAGTTTTCTAGAAGGGCATGCAATAAGATATGATAAGATGAATGATTCACCATCCAATGTTTGGATGTTAACTTAGCCTTTGTATTTGATTTTAGTCTATTTTATTAGGAGTTATTATCTCTTAGCTATTAGTACGAACTATGAGTTTTGGATTTATTGGTCAAGTTATGTGTTGTAGAGATATTTGAGTGAAACTACTGAGAATTCAGATGCCGATATTTTAATAGTGAACTCCCAATAATGGGGTACCTCAATGTAAATAAACCATAGGTGATTGAAGGGTTGATGGGACTACCATGGAAATAACTCTCAAATCGGTTATTAGAGGGAAATTTCTTGGTGGAAGGTGATCCATTAGATGGGCATCATCCCTCCTAGTGGCATAGATCTATGGTCATCATCATATGTTATCCTATAAAAACCATTGCTCCTATAGAAGGACTTATTATGTAGGGAAGTGATTAGAGCACAAAACTTGTTAGACAACCAAAAAAAAAAAAAAAAAAAAAAAAAAAAAAAAAAATTATTATGTAGGAAGTGATTAAGCACAAAACTTGTTAGACAAACCCAAAAAAAAAAAAAAAAAAAAAAACTAAACTTGGAAGAAACATTGAATGAAAAGGGAAAATGGACGATCACAATTCCTTATGGAAGATAATCGAATGGTAGAATTTGTATTGGTTATTCATTGTGATACCATTGAAGAAGCCATCATATATTGGGATATAATAAAAAATACCAGTAATATTATGATGGAAGGAACACCAATGTAATTATCATGCCCTGTAAGGAAAATACAAGATAATGTACATGCATTGATTTGAGTTTTCATGATAATAAATGCAAATTGAAATACACATATGGTATGTGCCAAGATGTTGAGACCTGTTATGATAGACATAGATGATTTTTTTTTGTGATGCCAAAGTGTGGTTGGAGTAAATATGTATTATTTGTATTATGATGTTAAGACATGCTATAAGTAAATATTGATGATTTGTGATATGTTGCTAAGACAAGTTATAATAGACATGTATGATTCTTATTTATAATATGATGATTTACATTGTGATATGATAAAAATTAGATATACATATATTAATATGATAAGGTATGTATGAATTATAACAAGTCATAGTTTATGCATATTTTTGAATAAATCCTAAGATTGAGATATGATAAAATTATTTAAAGATAAAAGTTTACGAAATATATGTAAATGACTCCTTGAGAAAGCAAGTAATGATAATTCCTAATTAGTTGGATGTAAAAATTACATTAATATGTTTTCATGATTGATCAATGAATAGTAACTTGATGGAAAAATGAATATTAATTTAAAGCTTTGGAGATTGGTTTGAGAGTTATAAAATTAAGGAGGATGCATGGATAAGTGGGTATAGGGAAAGGGTGGCATATACCTTGTTTCCTATTTCTAAGCTCATTGGTACAAAAAATCATACATCCTTTAATGAATCTAGCTACATCTACTTGCATCTTGGGCTATTACATAATACACATACCTATGCAAGTTAGCCACTATCTTTCCTACACCAAAATTCCTTGCAACCATGGAGACATAAGCCACTTTGATTAGTTTTAGTTACCCACCTTTAGGAACAAAACGTTTCCAACTTGTAGAGTAACCCATTTTAGTGATGGTAATCAATTATGTTGCCACTATAATGCACATGACTCTAGCTCTGTAGTTGTTGACAGACCTCCTTGAATTCCTCATCCTTTATATATGTCTCTCCATATGAAACACAGGTAAAATTATCCATGTGCATCATAGTCCCAAAAGCTACGATACTTGACATGGGTGGCCATGAAATTATATTGGAAAATTTTTATTTGTCGTCTTTCTTGTACTTGATCACTAAATGAAAATGTTGTAAAAATCCCATCCGCTTGTAAATCCTAGTCTGTTGTAACTTTCTCTGGGCCTATAAGTATTGTAGTGGCTAGTGATATGTGTGGATTAGTATATCCTTTCCCATCAGATAATGTTTCCACTTTTTCATAGCTCGCACTAGATCATAGAGCTCCTTGTCATAGGTAAGGTAGTTAATAACTTCCTCATGAAATACTTCAGAATGGTAACATACATGCCTTTCTCCTTGCATCAACAATTCTACCATATCATACTCACTCACATTTGTCTGCACTTCAAAGGGTTGCCGTAAGTTCAGGAATGCAAGAAATAGAACATGATTGATTTTTATCTTTTAACTCCTCAAAGGTCCTTTACTAACCATTTACCCATTGGAAATTCTTACCATTTGATGTTATGGTGTGAAGTGGGGTTACTACTATTGAAAACAACGCTATGAATTTCCTTATGTATTGTGATACCCTAATGAAACTCTTGACATCAGACACATTGGTAGGTACTGACCACTTCATGATGGCCTACATCTTAGCATGATCTACCTTGAACTCTCCTCCACTAATCACATATCCTAAATACATCAAGGATTGTGCAAAATCACATTTCTTGATATTTTCTAATAGATAATACTTCTTTAATGTCTCTAGCACTTGAATTAAATGTCCAATGTGCTCCTCCCAAGTAGTATTGTATACTTGTTTTTCATCCAAATAAACAAGAACAAATTAATCTAGGAGAGGCACAATATGCCATTCATTAACCTCATGAATATACTTGGTGCATTGCATAAACCAAACGGTATGACTAACTACTCATACAAATCTTGCTTGGTTTTGAAGGTGGTCTTTTAGGTATCTTCTTATATGGCTCAAACCAAGTGATATCTTGATTTTAAGTCTAGCTTAGTGAAGTATTTTACCTATTGCAATTTGATATGGATTGGATCATTATATTGTTTTTCATCCATATCCATGCTTTTATTGTTAGGAAAAATACTTGGGGGGGGGCGGGGGGGGGGTTGGGTGGTGGCAGGGTTGAATAAGTAATTTCATTTCAATTAATCTTCAATTTCAAATTCAGAAATTCAAAAATGTGTACGCTACTGTTATCTAGACAACTCGCGTGTGTAAGAGCCTTTAGTGAATGAAATCCGCATATGTGCAAATTACCAAATTTTCATAATTACACATAAGAAACACATCAACACATATGGACACCGGTATTTTGGTGGAAACCCAATGTGGGAGAAAACCAACACTACTATTAATCCATCTTTTTTTTATTAAAAAAATGTCTTCTTACATTTTGTATTGGTGCGGACTCTTGCCAGCATGCAGGTTCCTACCTGCAAGAGGATACAACTTCAACTCATTCTCTAGCTCCTACTAAAAGGGAGCTACCACCCCTTAATCAAGTTTACCAGGTCCTACAATAAGGAAGCTCTGACTTCCTTACTGAAGGCTCCAACCCTTAGCACATCTATGGACTACGTTTCAAATTTTTCATACTAGATCCACTTGTCTCAATCAACCACCAAAACATGTAGGCCACCTTTCATCAAATTTTCAAACTGGACCCACACCAACCATTAGGGAAAATAAATGAAAACCAATCTCTGAAACCAAATACTGAATACCTAATACTAATTATACCGATGCAACCATACACTAATTAAAAAAATATGCTCTCTGACTACCAAGATATCAATCACCTTTCTGCAACAAAATCACTGATATACCAAGCCAAGTCTAAATCAAACTCTTTTCTCATCAAATGCAGAACCAAAAATCATATCAAGAACATACAAGCTACTACATCAATCTCAAAAAAATTGTAATACACCTCTATCATACAAAACTCTGTCCATGATCAATTCAAAATATGTACACGATTGTAATTAAACATATCCACGTAGATACACGCTTCTTGTGCATAAAAATTACATACAAATTTTAATATATTGAATACCAAAGCATCTATAGCAAGTAATTTCGTCTATACAAGGCAAACCTCAACACATACATCCATCAACAACAAAATAAATGTTAAAAACCCATATCTAACAACAATCATATTAAACAAAGTCTTTCAGTATAAATCACATGAAAGAATTTTTTGGCCGATGTGTTTCGAGCCAACAAGTGTGGTTCATCATCAGGACCAGATGAAGAAGCAGACCATGCCAAAGGCTTAAATAGAGAGCAACATAGAGACATAAATTCAAGTAACGGCTATATTTGAACATTCATATTATCTAAGAATGTATATGCGACTGTTATAAGGAAAATTTGTATATATATGTGCTTCCCATGCATAACACTAGCGTAAAAATCTTAAATCATTATCAACCAAGTCATACTCTATCAAAATTTATTTGCAGCAAACATAACCTCTGAATACAATACTTTTTGTAACAAAAGAAAGCTAAACCTTCCCTTCAATATGTCAAATTCCAAACCAACAAATTCTTATCAACCATCAATATACTCATCAATCAACAACAAAACAATTGTCATTTAAACACTCTCATACATCACAATGACAATAATCAATTAGAACTAACAACACACAACTAATTTAATCAACCCACATTAAATCAAATAGTATACATGACTATTCTGAAGCAGATTGGCATATGTACATGACATTCATGAATAAAACTCGGATACATATCTCAACTCATTAAAGACATCAAACCTTCTCTGTAAGTATTATCTCTTTCCTACATACAAACTTTGTCAGAATCATAGATCAGATCATAGCTTTATTATAACCACAAATTTTAAACATTTTCCCATAATTGCATCTACAACAAGAAAATCAATCAAGCACATCCATTAGCTTTCCAATACACTTTCATATCTGATCCTTCTCCTTGCTCCCTAGTGTACACCTATTCTAGATCAGATACGTATATGAATAAATTATCAAATGCACTCCCAACTCCTTGATATCCTTCTCCTTTTATAGTTATTTGTCTCTCCAATACCATATGAAAATCCCTTGGGTTTGTTGTTAGTAATTGTTTGATGGGATCAAATAACCATCGTGGTCACAAAACTGTGGGAGATTACAATGGCAAAATCTTGACATGGTTTTAATTTTTCCATGGGTCAGGTCACGTACATGACTCTTGTTCATAAGACCTACGCATGTACATGAATTTGCTTCATAGAGGTCACATATACGTTTTAAAATTTACATTTTTCATGCATATTGTGACTAAGCTATCAATACTCTTCCTTATCCTCTGCAATGCCCGTACCATCATTCATGTTGTCTATAATAGTTCAATAATCATCAAGGACAACACATCATCTTATAATGTGGTTGACATCAAGGACATATTTGACATGCAAGTTTCCATCAAGGACAACATATTAGCCATAATGCCAACAATCTTCCCCTTTGGACTTGATGGCAACCTTTTGCAAACACCAATTCTTCTCCCCCCTTTTCACATAAAGGGAAAAGGGAAGAATCATGCCGATAGAAGAAACCCCTTATCATGCTCAACACTATAAGTTTGATCTGTTTTTATGAACCAAGAAGATTTGCTGCAAAATATGACAATAGCCATACATGCTTACCATGCTCCCCTTGAGCATACACTAGATCCACACCAACTATTAAGCACGATCACTAAAAACCAATGTCTAAAACCAAATACTGAATACTTGAATACCAATTACACCTTTACAACCATACACTAATCAAACAAATATGCTCACTGACTACCAAGATACCAAACACCCTTTTGTAACCAAATCACTAATATACCAATCCAAGTATAAATCAAACTAGTTGCTCATCAAAGGCCAAACCAAACATCATATCAAGCACATAACAAACTACTACATCAATCTCAAAACCTTTGCAATAAACCTATGTCATACAAAATTCTGTCCATAATCAATCCAGAATATGTATGCAGCTGTAATTAAACAAATACGCATATGCACACACTTCTTTGCATAAACCTGTGTACATATTTCAATATATTGAATACGAAAGCATCTCTAGCAAGTCATTCTGTCTGTACAAGGAAAACCACAACACATACATCAATCAACAACAAAATAACTATTAACAACGCAGATCAAATAGCAATCATATTATCTCAGAATGTATACACGAATGTGTTGTAGTACTCAACAACCCCCATTAGCCTTAGACTTAGGATAAGAAATAATGGGGACCCTTTAAAGTTTTTAGGAGAGAGTCTTTACTTGTTTTAATGAAATAGGACAAGTTTTATATTTTTACCCTTTTTATATATAAATAAAACAAGAAAATCTTTTTTCGAAGAAAACCCTTTTTAGGTTTAGAAGCCTTTCCATAGTTCTTATGAAATAATACGCAAATCCAAGAAAACCCATTAACTATGTTTCCATTAAAAAAATATTTAATAAAAATCATCAAAGTTTTTAAAGGTTGTTTGAACTAATAAACGAAAATATCATAAAGGCTGGTCCCACTAAAAAACTACACGTAAAGCGCTAATTGGCTTATTGATGTCACCAATTTCAAAGTGAGTATCGATATCAAATCGCTGATTGTGAACTAGCGATAGCGAAATTCCGATTCCAAACTGCTGATGCCGATATCACATTCTGTCAATTACTGGTATCGCATTCCATCAACTAACGGATGCCAATATCGCATTCTATTAACTCCTGACATTCTGATATCGGATATCCCGCATCTTGATTTGTGACCAATCAATGTAAAATAGGAAATCACATGTCGCAAGGTCATGTTCATATCACCGGATACTGAAACCTTAATAAAGCAATTTTCCGATATAATGACATGTGTCAGCATCATGTGAACAAATGTTCAAAAATTAAATGGCCACTTTGTGTGTTTATAGCTTTGAACTTTTAAACAATTTTTAATGATTTTGATATATGTATAAGGATTTTTCATTAAAACTCTCATTCAATTGATAAGACTCTTTTCATTTTACGAGTTCTTGCCACTCATCCAGGTTCCAATAAACAATAGTTAAAGGAAATTTCAAGGATAATCAAAGCGAAGAGAAAGTTAGTAATTCAGCCATAGACAGTGTTGCCTCCTGAAGAAGTTACTGAGATGTCTCCATTGTCTACAGATACTACATGCACTCCATACATAGGATCCTCCTCCTAGGAGGTCATACACAAATTGTTTGAGGATGAGAACCCAAGGGTTATTAAAAATAAAAGTGCTACTACTAATGCTGCCACTCCAGATGTTAGCACTGCATGGAGTGATGTGGCTAATTCATTTCTGCACAGAATTGTTGCACGTCCCAAAATTATACCTTACACAAATATGGTAAGATGGGTCATTGACCATCTAGATATTACAGATAGAATTTTTATAACTCCCAAGAAGACAATCATTGGATCATTCAAGGCTGAGGACTTAAGAAAAATGTACCATTTTCCGCTACCACAGAAAAGGTATGATACTCAATTTTTCCAGAAGTTCATGCAGGAGAATCTAAACCCAATAGAGCTTATCATAGAATTGAGAAGCGACTCGAGCAAACACAAGCGCAAAGATAGGTGTATGTATTCATTAGCCTCTATTGTTGGTCCTTTCTCTCATATTGTTGCTATGATGTGTTGTCTCTATGGTTACCCCAATACACAAAAACTCTCAGAGGAATGGGTGCTGCTTTTGATGGTTATATCATGGATTGGGAAAATATTTTGTCCAATTATTTAACTACTCAAATCCGCAATTACAGAAAGAAGCACAATGTTATTGAGAGGACTTCTCCCCCTTTCTTTATGAGTGCCTATATCATGGACGCTATTTGTTTTTCTTCTGATTTCCCATCTATAGGATGGAAGTGGACAATTCAATACCCTACCCCTATTCTTGTTTACCTTGATATATTATGGGAAACCAAGTATCATTCTTATTTTTATAAAATTTGTCATGAAATTATCCTCCCCATTCACCAAGAGGTCTTTGGCAGCAAAGCATCTAGACTCTTCGTAGAAGCTAATAAAGACTTAAATCCATTAGGAAAGTGGTTTGGGGAAGAATAATTCACTTATATTTGAGTTTTTGATAGCCTTTCCCATCCTCATGTTTTTCCTCTTTTTTTCCCGGATAAATTACTGGCCAAAGAAATTGCCTACCAAATAGTTGGTAATGGTTTGACTAAAGTGCTAAAGAATGCTACAAAAAATAATTGGCCTCATTTCCCTATTTCTTGTGATACCTATACGTTGGAAAATTTCAAGCATGCTCAACTTTAAATTGATAAAATCAAAGTATTTAGTTTTCCAACCATTCCAAACAAGTAATACGATCCCAATGGGGCTGCGAGAGATGTTACGGCACAAGCCAGAATCAGGAAATTTTCAAGCAAGCCTGACAAATTCGATGATTTATTTGAGATGGTTCTAGAGTATTCTATGGTTAAATAGTTAGCGGCGTAATGTATAAATATCGAATAATTGATTAAATTCAATCAATATAAAAAATCAGAGAATAGCCCATCTGCCAGAAATTTTCTTAAGACAATCTCGACAGAATCCTGAAGTTTCAAATACATCAGCCTCCTCGTCAAAGAGTCTACTTATTTTCCAAGTTTCAGAGATAGCTACTGCAACTGTTGATAAAATGATCAAAGTCAAAGAAGAAAAAAAATTGGATGAAATGTGGGAGGAAGTTAATCATGTCTTATCAACTGAAGAAACTCAAGATGTAAATGCTATAGTCAACAAAGAAACAGAGCAAGATCCAGAAGCTAAAGGGACAACCTCATTCACTGCTGAGGCTTTTGAAAAGACTAATGTTTCTGAGACTCTCGGAAAAACTATTGTTGTTGAGGTTCCCGATAAAACTATTATTGTTGAGGATATGGAAATTATCCCAACGTTATGATGGAGATAGTCTTAAAAATTGAAAAAATCCCTCCTTTGGATGTATTTTATAATAAAAAATCATAAAGCAGTAATGAGTAGATCAAGAAAGAAGAGAAAATTGGAATAGAAACAAGCATTAGTTGCAAATGAGACTTCTTTTCAATTTCTTTGGAAAGGAGCCCAAACAACCTCTAACGAAGAATTAAACAAACTTTCATAGTTTGCAGGTGCTTATTCTAGTGCTACTATTGATAAAGCAATGGAAATTCAATTTCTTATGAAGGTAAAAGACTAGAGGATTATTCAATTAGGGAAAAATCTCTAGAATAAAAGGTAAATGACTGAGCAACAATGGAAAGCAATCCTTGCCAATTTACAGAAAAGTTTTAGTGACTTGAAAATACAATTTGAATTTGAAATCAAGGAAAAAGATGTGCAGGTATAACAACTGCAACAAAAGATGAACCAATTGAAGGAAAATCCAGAAATAAATGAAGTTCAAAAGGAAGCAGGAGAACAAGATACACTCATTATTAAGAAACAAGTTGTATTTTGTCACAAATAAACTTTAATACATGAGTTGTGTAAGACTAGTAATTATTTAGTTAACTAGTGGTTTGATCTATGGACATTCTATGAAGAAATTGATGAGAAAATATTTGATCATATATATTGGAAAGGAAGTGCTAAAGGAAGATCCACTGATCTTCCTCGAATCGAAGAATCTCAAAAAGATATCGTTTTCGGTGACTGGGACATCAAAATGAAACAAGAAAAAATGGCTATTATTAGAGCCAAAAATCTTGCTTCAAATTTCATTGAATACATCAATGATACCTTATTGCAGGCCAATCTGATACAGGAATGCCAGAAGGACACCTTTCCATATGTCAAAAATATGAAGCAGTGGTGGCAGGAAACTTCCAAGAAAAAGGTAGAAGACATCCAAAGTTTATCAAAAGTAAACCTTGAAGGTTATTGGCATTTCTTGGCAAAACCACATATTCAATGGCTAGTGCTGAGGTGTCTCTCTAATGCAACGAATCAACTTCTTCCAGTACTTAGTGATGCAATATGTATGAGGCAGATGTGCATGCAACCTATTCATCCCCCCCAAGTGACTGACGAACATATGTGGACTCAGAGAATGAATGAAGAATAATCCTAGAGCATAGTCATGGATTCCTTGTTGCAACATATTGCTATCTTTATCTTTGCTTTAGTTGTTGAATATTTTATGAAGACTTTTATATAGTTTACTATTTCTTTAATATTAATAGTCCATTTAAACCCCTTTCATGCATTTAGAAAGGGGTTTTGAATTTTTGATAGTAATTTTTGAACTTGCACTATTGTTTAAATCCAAAGTTATCTAACTGAGAAGCTTAACTAAAAGATATATTTTATATGAGAGGAGTATTGATGTATTGGGTTGTTACACAAAATTTTGTCACTATCCCTGTACTCCCCATTTCTTGATCCTGGAGGACCTCTACATTGAATCCAGCATGCTCTACCTTCATAAAGAAATTCCCATTGTGTCCCTCTTCATGAGTAGATAAATTTCCTTTTGCACCATTTCCCCTTAAACTTCTATCTTACCCAGTTTACAAGACCAATGCTAATGGAATTTGTCTCCTCCGTGCTAATGTGTAGAGATTAGCACTAATTCTCGCACTGACCAGAGTGACTGAGCTGTGTTTCAGTCGCGCCGGTGCTATTATGGAAAGTTTTTTAAATTAGAGCCAAGCTTCAAGCTCTAGAAGCTTTGTAACAAAAGTTAGGTAAATTGTTTGGCCGGATGGAGTTGAGGATGACAGTTTGGGATCTTTTCCCCTATAATGATGGAACTACCTCAAGGGATAAGTCCTTCTCCAATGAGAAGAGGATCCATCTCCCATCCATATTTACTATATAAACCTCCCTTCTTCCCAAGCACACACTTGTTGTAGTCATAGTTTTTGGTTGAGTGTTGATGCTATTTTGGTTTGGAGTAGAAAAGAAATATATTACTAGTTGTAGCTATCTAGTTGTGTGAGGGAGAAGTGCAATTTGGTTTGGAGTGAAGCCTAAAGGGAAGAGCCTTAAAAATATTGTTGATTAAGGCCATTATGGAATGCTAGCAGAAGTGTGTGGGAACCTGGTCTTGTCAGAGGAGGATTGCAACATCAAGACGAATGGTTGTAATCTCTCTTTGATATTAATATATGCAACTATTGATTGATTTCCTACATGTTTTGTAATATTACATATTCATGGCTTAATGTTTCTTGAATTGTTAATTAGGTTGAATTGTAATTTGTCTATTATCATGTTTTTTGTCTGTTGTTATTTACTTGTTTCAGGAGCTTGAAGAAGGAAGCAAGAGATTAATGGAGCAAGCAAGTGAGGATATCATCAAGCAAGATAAGAGGACCAAGAGGTAGGCCCTCTTGATTGATTCTAACCTAAGGAAATCTTCCATAGAATGTATCTGTTGTGGCTAGACCCATTATCAGGCTAGAGGAATTCATTCGTGTTTGCACTTATAATTTTACTTCACCACGAATTGGTGACTCCATTGGGGATCCAATCCTTTTGTTTGTCTTGGATTTCATGATTTCGTGAGAAATTTTCTAGTTTCACGTTTTCCCTTTAGTTTTGTTTCTTTTCTCCTATTTACTGGTCTATCTAAAATTCATAGTAGCATATTTGATCCCTATTTTCAATTTTTTTTTCCTTAGCTACCTCGATCAACACACTTAATCCACTGATAGTTGTGCTGACCAACGTGAGTTGTTGAGAAACAATCGCGTCAACCAGCCTCTGGCGCTTGTTGTCAGTTAGGCGGTCATGTTGATGCCTGTAAGTGAGGATTAGGGCTTGACCCCAATCTTGGCCAGTGTGTTATGCTCTTGTGGTTTTGACTGCATAAGCCTTTTTTTACTATTTTTCCCTGATTAGAAAGCTACTTTTCATTTGGTTTTGTTTGCTTGTTGGCTTGTCATATTTCTACTTGATTGATTGAGTCATTGAGTGGTCAGCAACACTAGGGCATCTAGTTGGTCATCCATTCAGCAATTTGAGAACTCACTAAGTTAGGTTGTAGGTGTGCTTACTCTTTGCATTTTTTTTTGTCCTTTTTACAACTTTGACCTCTTTTTGCATAAGTTTGAAAAAGTTTCGTTTACTTTTATAAACGTTTCTTTTCCGGCATAGATTACATTGTCGATCTTGTGTTCGGTAAAGTCGATATTTCATTGACCTGAATGAACTTTTATTTTCATGTTTTCATCTGCTTGGAGAGCTTATTGCCTTGAAAATCTATTTCACTGAAAGATTGTATGCGAAAATTTTGTTTTGTTGTTTCATGAAAAAGTATGAAATTCTAACTTGTTGCATCATTATGTTATGATAACTTGCATCTTTAAAAGGCTAGAATTGCATTGGCATTTGAGAAAGAAAGAGAATTTTGTTTTTGAAAGGACTAATAGATAAGTGCTTGTCAGGAAATTAGGAATTGGAATGTATTTTTCATTAGTTTATTTTTTGAAAAAGTAAGGTAGTGAAAGATCATTTCGTTTTGAGTTGCTTGATTGTTTGCATTTGATTGAGTAGTTTTTACCCTCTCTAGTGTAGGCATTTCATCGAATTAAAAGGGTCTTGTCTCATTTAATTTCATTTGAGGTTTTTCAAGTAGCATCGCTAAGACCTGAAAACTGAAACTTAACTCAAGATCAACTTTAAAATGAATTCAATTAACCTAAGGCGCATTTGACATTAACGATCATATCTAGAAGGTCTAGGATAGAGATGTGTTCCGACGTCTTTAAACCTAGCGGTTGTCGTTAGCTTCGGCATTAGACAATGCTAGTACAGATTTGTGCTCCTTGTACCGTCAAGTATATAACAAGAGACCCTACTAGGTTTCAATCTTTTTATCCTTAGGAAGCTGAGTCGGCCACCTTGCAAACATGATACACCGAACACAGCATTCGAGGAGGTTGCTTGCTCGTACTTCTTGGTTCATCGAGAGGTATTCTACAGTTCACGGTTGCCTGGTAATCCTGTTTACCTAGATCATCTAGAGTAGTCATTTGATCTTTTTGACTCATTAAACTTAAAAGATCATTTGAGCACTTGTCCTTTCGAGCTCACTTCCAATCGAAAGTGATAGAGTCATCTTTGTTTCTTTCTCGACTCTTAAAAAATGAAAGAGCATCAATGTTTTATGCATCTTAATAATTGATTACCCATGATCCAAAACACCCTGTTATTCTTTTTTAGACCAAATCATGAGTTTCCTTAAGAGAACATTTTAAAACCTTCAATTTATTTGTTCCGTCAACTAAGACAAGGTCATCGTGGCTGAAGAATTTGGTTCACCCAATTCCTCTTCCTCTCCTCCATCTGAAAGATTGTTTGAGGAGCCATTTCCTGAGTTACCAGAGTCACTCGAGGACCAAAATGTTGAACTCACAATTGTTTTGAGTGTTCAACCATTGTTATCTCATCCTCTGCCTACTTTTGATATTGGGTCATCTGTTGATCTTGGCTCGGAATCTTCGGAAAATCCCATTCGAACTCCAGAGAACTCACCGACCATTGAAGGTCAGCTTGGACTTGTTATCTATCCTCCAAAACCTCTATTTTAATGCTGTTGAGATATTCCCGCATCATCCTTACAGTCCGTACTACTAGCTGGGTGTTCCTTTGGAACTATCCCCCAGTACTCATTTGGCCATTCGTCGTCGTTTGTTTTCAAACATGGAACTCGAAGGCGATGCTCCAGTCAAATCTCCAAACGAGTCCGAAGTTTCTACTCCATACATTGTTGAGGGGGAAGAATTGCAATTGTAGTTTCCTCCCGAGGGTTTCCCTTTTTAGGAAGGTATTCTCTCTAGTTTTCCACCCAACTATGTGTCTTTGGTGCACTTGGTTTCAAGTACACCTAGTGTCTCATTATTTTACCATAATCCTGTGTGGGCATTAGCAATCAAGCCTATGTTAGGTCCATTTGATACGAACACTACTTCC
The DNA here is from genome assembly GCA_000404065.3 of Pinus taeda. Classification (NCBI taxonomy): domain Eukaryota; kingdom Viridiplantae; phylum Streptophyta; class Pinopsida; order Pinales; family Pinaceae; genus Pinus; species Pinus taeda. Next base: position 203,512 of record APFE031151408.1, read on the forward strand.
CAACATGTTGTTACTTCAGTCTCGGTGCAACTCACCATTCCAAATACTCTTGTATCATCAATCCCAATTACACGTCAGACACAACCGACAGTTTCAAATATTATCTTTGTCAGTTCCTCTGTGCCACTAGTTAGTGGCTAGATCATACCACCACTTGGGGGGTAGAACCTGAATGTTTCTATGGTGTTAGGTGCCACTAATGTGAGCAGGTCACAAGCTCACATGCTTGTTATAAACCAACCTTGTTCTGGTATTATTTATAACCTTGCTGATCCTACTAGATCGAGAAATGTCTAATATCAACAGGTTCAAAATCCCGTTGGTCAATATGGATCGAGCAATGTTCAATATTAGTAGCCCTATGGGGCTCAGGTCCAATACCAAAATCCTTGTATTCTGTATGGTTCTAAAGGAATGTTTAATCAACCTTACACCCTCCAATCTGGGCAATACATCCAGCCTGGCTACGACCAAATTTATTTCGACAATTTCCCGGGCACTGTTCAAGTACCCCTATAATAGCAATGACAACCTCTACAACAACAAGGGTAGCCTTTGTTACCACAAGGGCAACCTTTTTTGCAGCAGGGGGTCTCCGCACAACAGCAAGGGCAAATTATCCCACAACAAGGTCACTTGCAACAACTGCAAGGTCAATCCTTACAACAGTTGCAGCAAGCTGTGTAGCAGCTGATGCAATATGCTCCACACACCTCTCAAACCATGTCCTCTCAGGGCCAACCTCTGCAGCCCCAGGGACAAATTTTGCAACCGCAAGGTCAACCCTTGCAATGGCAAAACCAACCAGGGTAGCAACAACCCTTGTATACATATCAACAAGGTCAACCCTTGCAGGGGTAGGGTCAAGCTCAAGTCCTGCAACAACAGGACCAAAATCCTCATATCCTAGGTCAAAAGGTCCAGAACCCCATCGGCCAAGGCCATCAGGTACAAAATCCTTCCGTCTAAGGGCAACAAGTGAATCAACCTTATGCCCAAGGACTACAGGTCCAAAATCCTCTTGTCCAGGGATAACAGGTTCATCAGTCGTATGTTCAAGGAAAACAAGTCCCATATCCATATGTCCAATGTCAACAGGCTCAACAACCTTTCAACCCATACATTTCCTATCAACAACCTATGCCTAGACAGTTTCAAGGTATTCAAGGTCAAAATCCTCCCTATGGTCAAGGTAATTTGCAATGGGGGCAGCCTCAAATGCCATATGGCCAAAATCCCCCACTACGGAGCCAAAATCCTTACCAGCAGGGATGGGTTCCTCCCTATGGGCCCACTTATCGACCTCCCATGCATTTTAACACTCAATTACCTTTCTTAGCTACACTCGAGTTATCAGATGTATCGCGCCTTACAAATGATTCGATCCTTCATTCATCGTACTGGCCTTCGGTGCTGTTCAAGGTACCAAGTGATTGCCCAAAGTGCAATGGAAAAGCTAAAGAAGATCCTTAGTCCCATGTGATGACATATCACCTCTGGTGCTCATAGAACTTGTACGTGGACGATTCCATTCGTATTCGTCTTTTCCAACGAACCCTCACGAGTGCTACAATGAAATGGTACATGGAGCTACCTCAAAGTACTTACCATGACTTTAACTCTTTAGCCATGGCTTTCCTCATGCACTTTCAGTTACTGGTTCGCTATGAAACTGGCACCTATTTGCTCACATCGCTTTAGCAAGATACTATGACGCACATCTCTAATCACATCCATGAATGGAGATGTAGGCGTCGCTTAATCAAATTCGAGATTGTTGATCAGTTATTCACTGAATGGTTTACCAAATCATTTGTAGCCCCAATTACTCACGATATAGCTATGGGTGGATGCGTCACTGAAGAGCAGGCCATCGCTCGTGCCTAGTACTTCGATCTAGTTTACTCTTAGTCTGACACTTTATACGAGTTATTACCCAATGCTCTACGACCATCATCTGATCTCGCAGCATCAAATTCATCAGTTGTTCCTCTCGTCGATGGAGTTATTGGTTCAGTATCCCATAGCCCTGCTAAAACTTCTTCCAAACAGAAGTAGGTCTCGAATGCTACCCCTAATAGTTCATCTCAAAATCCACTTGGCCTTGGTAAAACCTTGAAGGTCCACATTGTCCAATCTACCACAGTGGACAAATCCTCGAAAGGGAAAAATAAAGGCAAAGGAAAATCTAAAGTCGATGCCCAAAACAGGGTCCTCCCAAATCGTCTACTAGAAAATCTTCGCAATGAAAACCTAAGTATCCCTGCCTCATTTGTGAGGAAGATCACTACACTAAGGATTGTCCTCGACGATTCGAAGTTAGTCGCCTACTCAAAGGGACCCCTGCTGTCCTCAAAGAGCTGTTTCCATCTCAGCAGACCCAAATGGTAGACCAACCCTGATCTGCTTCCTCCAGATCTCAAGTGTTCATGATGAGCATGCCTATTAATGTGGCTACCCGATCCAAAGACTATCAAACTCCAGCTCCGATAGCTAGGAAAGAGAAAGAAGTTGCACCTTCTTCTTCTACCCCGAGTTCTGGTCCTCTACAAATTGAGCGCCCTAACCATGATTCTGCTATGCGGCCACCCTCTTGAGGTGTACTGCGGAAATCCTCATATAATACTGATGCCCGAGTTGCTTAGCACTATAATATTGTTGAGGATTTGGCTTAGGCGCTGTCATCCATGTCGGCTCTTGAGGTACTCCAAAGCTACCCATCGCAACATAAATCTTTGCTATCGGCTATCGAGGACATCGATCCCACTTATTCAAATTTGATATGTTTTGATCTAGAGAACCATGTTCCATAACTCCCTCATTAGATTGCCTTTCTTATTCAGGTAATCATCAATGAGAAGACCATCCACCGCACTGTCATTGATGAAGGTGCTTCCACCTGCATCATGTCAATTGCATGTTAGAAGGCTATTGATTCCCCTTCACTGAACCAATCTACGAACACTTTGGAAGCTTTCGATGGGCGCAATTCGTGACCTTTCAATGTCTTACCTAACCTTTCCATCACCCTGGAAGGCAAGACAATGCAAGTCGAAGTAGAAATTGTTGACACCAATCTCAATTATAATCTTCTACTCGGCCGAGTTAGACTCATGCCATGCATGTTGTGGCCTCCTCTTTGTTTCATGTGATTCGTTTTCCCCATCAAGGGAGAATCGTCACCATCAATCAGTTGTCTTTCTTTGCCTTTTCCTCCTCGGACGACAATGTTTTGTACGTCAGGAACTCTGTTGCTCCCTATGAGAGTATGGGGGAAAGCCTCTTCAAATATTCTACCTTAATGGGAATTTTTCCTCTCCCACCTCCTCATGTTGCCTCTATCAACATGATCTGGGTCAAATCTGATCCCTAGGTCATACCTGCACCAAATATTGTTGATACTTGGGGTGAGGTTATGCCGCTTAGTCCCGTCGAAGTCAATTACGTGGAAATTGTTTCAGCTTCGAACTCTGCATCCTCTGATTCTCATATGTCGAAGACCTCTCTCGATACGTATTCTCAATCCCCTTGGCTTGGCACTTTGGAATCATCTGATCCCTTAGTCAAGACCTTCATTGCTAATGAAGGTATCATGGAAATCATGTCTCTCGAGGAACCACCATGGATTGATACTCATCATCGCTCCTCGTTTTTACCTTACTCAACGGTCATGTCTACTGCTTTCGAAGAGTCCTCTTCTCCATTGTTTATTGATGTGTTAGTTTATCCTAACATGATCAAGATCTTTGAACTGAGGGCACCTTTATCCCTTCATGGATTCAAGATTTTTCACCCTCCCCAAGTTTTAACCGATTTTCCTCTGACTCGTAACCCTCCCTGACGTCGAGGGCATGGGGACAAAGCCTTATACGAGTTCTACGTCATTATTTGGCTGAGTTGATGCTTACTCGTCATGACAACGTTAAAACTCTAGTGTCCTTCTGTGTTGATTGATTATCCGAGACCTAGCATGGACTCCTACCTCAAGAAGTACTATGCTTAGGTCATCTTGCATGGTTACTTATGTACATTAGTGTGTGATTCATTTTTGTATAGCGCGGTTTTGTGTGATAGTTTTCAAACAACTTTCCTATTTACTATGCTTTTCTTGCTTTGCAGATGTTTGCGACTCCTCATGTTGGTTTCACTAATGGTGCTTGTCGTAGTACCCAAAACCTATCATCTGTGGCATGGGCTATCTATGACCCTAACGGTGAGTTGAATGAACTTCAAGGTATCTGCCTAGGTTGCACAAACAACAACGTTGCTTAATATAGTGTGGTCATCGAACTATTGTCAGAAGCCATCGCTCTGGGCATCAGAGAATTGGTTGTCAACCTGGATTCACAGCTTGTTGTCCTTCAACTCAATGGGCAATATTCCATCACGAACCCTCAAATATTGAGAATGTATCTCCGTATCCGTCTATTGGAAAAGAATTTTGATTATATTACATATCATCATATTCCTAGATGCATGAATACATTGACAGATGCATTAGCTAATTATGTGTTGGATAGACATTTAAGAAACATGTAAAAGATAAAACAAACCATTTGTACCATAATAGACAGGAAAATACAACACACACACACACACACACACACACACACATATATATATATGGTGAGAATGTTTGATACATAAGAACCCCAAAAAATAATATGTGTGTAAAATAATATCGATGGCTCACGAACCTCATACATCTGTGACACGTAGGCCTTAAAAAATATGTAAGTGCTGGACCTAGGAACTAATCAACATGGTGATCATGGTAGCACGAGATGGCTCATGCAACATGACTCAGCAATCGACGGATCCGATCTGAGACTCCCACCATGTGTCTCTAGTACCGATGAGGAATGTCTCCCATCCGAGCATACTTTGAGATACCATGAGTTAACCCCTCAAGGTTCCTCGCGGTCTCCTCCTCGTTGTTACTCCCTTCTTGATAAGGGGCGACAACATCAATAGGGCGGGGAAAGTGCCTGGCCATCAGGGACATCCCAGCTGGACGCTCTGGTCCAACATTTGCATGAATAAGAGAAATGTTATAAGCACATATATACCAAAAACAATTAAAAAATCTCAAAATTAAAAATTTCATTTTTTACCTTCATCATCAAAGTCCTCTCCATCTGGTAAAGGGATGTCTGGATCTCCATGGAAATCAGTGCCACTGTATGGCCAGTCCTCCATGACGATCTTCTATTATTGTAGCCATCAAAAGAATGCAGGTCGGTATGAAATATGTTGACCTCCAGTGATCCTGGGCATGAAACGACTCCAGCGGGCCATCCACGGACCACGTGGCATAGGAGGATCCACCTTAGTCAGCTGATACTGGAACAATGGTACTCATTCCAGGAAGAAGGTCACAAGTACAGATTCAAAGTAAAGTTGCTTTAGATTCCCTGCCTTGGCTTTGGACAACTGGCGCTTTATGTTCATCTTCATGGCCTCTGCCCAGTTGAAGATCGTAGGAGTTGTGCAGTCAATAGCATAAAGGAACTTTGACTTGTTAGTCTCATGTTCCACTTGGGACCCCCCTCACTCTATTGATAATCAACAGAAGCACCCTCAGTGTCAGATCCCACACACTGGAAATCTCTATCTTCCAACTCTTGGATTTCAGGACCTTAGGGCAATGTTTGGCAAGCAAGGAAGATATACTTGCCCCAATCGGATGTGACCCATACAATTTCACTAGTTCACCTCTACGAGAAAATCCAGTGATGAAGTAAATATCTGAAGTTTCCAACTCTAGCCCCTGGTTGCCAATGACAAAAAGCTCTTGATTAATGTCTCGAAGACTAATCAGGTATTGAAGCAACTCAGGCTGGGCTCGCATCCCTAGCGTAAGGAAGAATTTGAGGAGCCCGCAAGCCCTCAAATACTCTAGGAAATTTGAGTCATTCATTTCCTGGGTGTCAGCATCTTCATGTTCCCTTTCCTTCCAATCCACCATTTTCAACGATTCTCTCCAGCAAAAATTTGAGTCAATAATCATCCTTGGCACATAAAATTCAAATTTAAACGACCAATTTTTGAGAAAAAAGGGGTTTTCCCTCTCTACGACTCCAACGCGCCTATTTTAAAAATAGTTGTGTCGATCGGTGCAGATGGCTATTTTAATCACCCTCGGTCAACAGGATTCCGTGCCCAGAAATCATGTTGACCTAGGGTGAATTTTTTTTAAAAAGCCTCCTTAAAAATCTATGAAAATGGCTAAAAGTATAAATAAATAGCATGAAAATGGAGCTTAGGGCTTCAGCTGTTACAGCTGGCGGCTCGTCGATAGACCTCCCGGATCTCCCGCAATATGCTCCAGAATAATTAGGGAAAAAGTGGGTAAAAATTCCTCATAGCAAAGGTAAAATGGTAAATGGTAAAAATATATTTACTTTTCCCCTTTTTATTCTTTTTCTTCATGAAAATATCAGGTTTTATAAGTATTTTGACCTATTTTTGCCTCAAGGACTTGATAATACACTTTACCTTACTTGTGTAGCGATAGGTGATGGATGTTCGACGATGATGATGAGTCACGTTTTAGCTCTTTTCTCGACTAATTAAACTCATATGAAAAGATTGCCTAGTATTTTTTCCCTTTTTAACTCGTTAAAGAGAATACAAATGAGGTGTTTGCTTTCAGCTCTTTTCCAACCCTTTAAAAGAGAAAATATGGTCGAGCCCTTCCCATTTCGAACTCATTAATGAATGTGAAACATTGTGCACCCAGTATAAGTTTACCCTTTTTTGGGCTGGGAGGTACTATTTACGAAAAGGTACTCCTTGACTGAAATGGTCAAGCAATTCTCTCAAGTATTGTTTTCTACCTTTTCGGGCTCGAGAGACACAAATGTACGCAAAGGGACCATGTTGAGTTTTCTTTTACGTGTCTTTTTCAAACTCTCTAAACTTGAAAAAGATATCGAGTTACACCTTTATCAGACTCATTAAACTATTAAACGACATCAGATTCGTCACCATGACGAACGTGAGCTTCTCCTTCCTAGGGCTCGTTAAACTTACTAGGTCAGATTCGTTCGAAGGATGAAATTACATTGCAAGCATATGCTATACCCTTCAATCTTGTGATAAAAAAATAATTGGGGTACTTACCAGTGTTGGCGGGGGAAAATTTGGAAATCTATCAGTCGTGTCGGCAACTCACTCTTGAACATGACACTCTTTGCTTCGTGTCAGGTTGGGATATCCTCCTTTGCATTGTTGACCTTCCGGGGTTTAGGTCATTCATTTTTGCCTTCCATTTGATCTCTGCCATGTCATTATGACCACCGATCCAATGGATCCAAAAACTGCCAAACTTCCAGTTGTGTCACCGATATGTTCAAGAGTTGTCCTTCTGTAGTTACACTTACCTATGATCCTCTGTATCATCCAAAGTTATTTTTCATCCTCTCGTCTCATGTCGATGATGTGGGATTCATTATGGCCCTCCTTCAACATGGTCACTTTGTTAGGTAAACTTGACTGAGGATAGAGTCAAAGTTGACGAGGTTAAACAGTGATGGTTTCGGGGCACATGGTATTGTGCACCCATAGTATTATGCCCGTGGTATTATATGTAATTGAGCTTATAAAAGGCTGGAAGGACTTCATTGTAATGCAAGACCTGGAGGTGAGCAGTGAAGGCTCACTTGGTTGGATTGGCCAGGGTTTTGCCCAATGCTAATAAGATCTTATTAGGTTGGGTTTTTCCTTGGCTTTGGGGTTTTACCACTGAGGGGTAGACATGCCTTACCAGGTCTTACAGTAGTATGCCCATTTACATGCAATAATTTTGACTTCATTAATTTTTTTTTCTTTTTTTTAATTGTTTTTGTGATTCTAATCCATCCTCTCTCAATTTGATTTGCTCAAAAACTTATATCAAACTGATCCAACTGTGAGCTCGACGAGAACCTCGTAGATTCCAGCACTGGTGGCCTCACATAGCAGAAAATGGATAATTTATGAACAATTTTCTTCTTTCCACCATTATTTTCCAGACCCAGATCTGTAAAAAGGCTACATTGATCTCATCAGGCACTATAAACCCCTGGCATCAAAAAATCCCTTTGAATCCAATATCTAGCTCTGATACAAGATGTTAAGAAATTTACACGAGAACACAAATTAATTATAGAGAATTACTAAGAGGAATAAATATAAAAATAACTAGAAACAACCATAAACACATAAACACAAATGTTTATCTGGTAAAACCCAAAATCTGGGGAAAAACCCAACCTAATAAGATCTCATTAGCATTGGCCAAAACCCTGGCCAATATGACCAAGTGTGCCTTAACCACTCACCTCCAGGTCTTGCATTACAATGAAGTCCTTCCAGCCTTTTATAAGCTCCATTAAATATAATACCACGAGCATAATACTATGGGTGCACAATACCATGAGCCCCAAAACCATCATTGTTTAACCTGGCCAACTTTGACTCTATCTCGAGTCAAGTTTACTTAACACAATTTCCATCAACTTCAGCTCATTATTTGGGAAGTTGACCAAGGGACTCCCTTCCAGTACTTTAGAGCTTGCATGCCCTCATGGCAAGTTCTTCACACTCGACAACAAGTTCACATCATTGGCTTTCGATCGACTGATTTCACAGATGTTTGACTTCAGTTCCTCTATTCACATTCTGTGGATTGTGCTGATAGTACCTTGAGGACCATTGTCATTATTGGTGGTTTCTCTTGCGCTTGTTAACAGTTCACATCATTGACTATTAATCAAGCGACTTTTTAGCATGTTTGATGTCAACACATCTATTCGCATGATAGGATCTGTACTTTGATCAGGTCGTGTTGGAGTGCAAGACCCTGGACACAAATCACAAAATTCTGGGTTGCGAAGTAGTGTGACATGGTTATGATGATATGCATGTCTCTTTCAGATGGTTGGCTGCGACCAGACCATGAGTTACCATATGTGATCCTTCTCATTATTGGATGGCTACGACCATACCTTGGTTTCATTATGATCCTCTTTGATGGATGGCTGCACCCATACCTGGATCCATTTACATGATCATTCTTTAGATGGCTGCATCCATGCCACGATTCATGTATCATTTGACAAAGATCTCAGTGTATGTATATGTATCTGTACTTGCTTGCAGTTTTCCGACGGCAAACCGGTTCCCCGCACTGATTTATAAAGCATTTCATCCCTCACTCTAGTTCGGCCTTCATGCTTTAGGGGGCATCTGTTACACAACATTTTGTCACTGTCCCTATACTCCCCATTCCTTGATCTTGGAGGACGTCTCAGTGAACCTCACATGCTTTGCCTTCATGAAGAAACTCCCATTGTGTCCCTCTTCATGAGTAGATAAATTCCCTTTTGCACCATTTCCCCTGAAACTTCTATTTTTCCCAGTTTACAAGACCGACGCTAATGGCCTTTGTCTCGACACACCAATGTGAAAAGATTATCACTACTCCTCACACCAGCCAGAGTGATTGAGCTATGTTTCATTCATGTCGGTCCTGTTATGGAAAGTTTTTTAAATTAGTACTGAAGCTTCCAGCTCTAGAGGCTTCGTAACGAAAGTCTAGTAAATGGTTTGGCCAGATGGGGTCAAGGATGACAGTTTGGGATCCTTTCCCATATAATGATGGAACTACCTTAAGGGATATGTCCTTCTCCCATGAGAAGAGGATCCATCTCCCATCCATATTTCTTGTATAAACCTCCCTTCTTCCCAAGCACAAACTAGTTGCAGTCATAGTTTTTGGTTGAGTGTTGATGCTATTTTGGTTTGGAGTAGACAAGCAAGCTATTACTAGTTGTAGCTATCTAGTTGTGTGAGGGAGAAGTGTGATTTGGTTTGGAGTGAAGCCTAAAGGGAAGAACCTTAAAACTATTGTTGATTGAGGCCATCATGGAATGCTAGCAAAAGTGTGGGAACATGGTCTTGTCAGAGGAGAACTGCAAGGTCAGGATGAATGATTGTAATCTCTCTTTGATATTAATATATGCAACTATCGATTGATTTCCTACATGTTTTGTAATATTACATATTCATGGCTTAATGTTTCTTGACTTGTTAAGTAGGTTGAATTGCAATTTTTCTATTATCATGTTTGTTGTTTATTGTTGTTTACTTTTTCAGGTGCTTGAAGAAGGAAGCGAGAGATTACAGGTGCGAGAAAGCGAGGACATCATCAAGTAGGATAAGCGAACCAAGAGTTAGGCCTTCTTGATTGATTCTAACCTAAGGAAATCTTCCATAGAATGTATCTGTTGTGGATAGACCCATTATCGGGCTAGAGGAATTCATTTGTTTCCGCACTTATAATTTTACTTCACCACATCTTTATCTTTGCTTTATTTGTTGAATATTTTTTGAAGACTTTTATTTAGTTTACTATTTCTTTAATATTAATAGGCCATTTAAACCCCTTTCATGCATTTAGAAAGGGGTTCTGATTTTTTAATAGTAAGTTTTGAACTTGCACTATTGTTTAAATCCAAAGTTATGTAATTGAGAAGCTTAACTGGAATCTATATTTTCTATGAATAGAGTATTGATGTATCAGGTACTATTATCTTTATATTGTTTCTATGTTTCATTGAGATAGATAGGGAATTTCTTATATATTATTTCATTATATGAATGCTTTGAAAACAGTTCGACATTGTCACTATTATCAAGGAATTTAGACTTCCGTGATCCATAGCATTTGTTTAGAAATTTTTTGGCGAAATCACATAATTGATCATTTGTCGACGCGTTTCGAACCAACTAGTGTGGTTCATCGTCAGGACAAGTTGAAGAAGCAGGTCCAGTTAGCATGTTAAATAGTCTAAGCAGAGACTCCAACGGCTAAAAAGACTAACGGCTATTTTTCAACATACGAACCCCAGTCAAACCTCCTTTAACTAAAATAATATAATATTCTATATAATTATTACTATATATACGCAGCTGGGTAAAAATAAACCAGAACCGGGATAGATATCAATTTTTTATTCAAAATATATATTATTAATATTTTC
>APFE031151409.1:0-14044 GCA_000404065.3 Pinus taeda
AATAAATAACTTAATATTCTTGCATAATGTTTTTAGAATCTTAAAATCACATAAATGATAAGCTTTCAGATAGGAATTTAAAATTACGTTATAAGATGATGAATGATAATGAATGGTTTCAATTTTGAAGTCACGTCCTTGTAAATATAGAAAGGATAAGCTTTGAGATAGAAATTTCATATCACATTATAAGATGATGAATGATAATGAATGGTTTTAAATTTCAATTTTAAAGTCACGCCCCTGTAAATTTCAGCCCCTGTAAATTCAAAATCTTCAACTTCCCATTCCACAAAACTACCAAATAACATTAAACCTCTTATCCACTGCAATTTTGAAAATTCAAAATACCAAATAACATAAAACCATAAAACACATAATAGATCAGAATACAAAAAATAAAATACACACTTTTGTTTCTTGAATTTGAGGGTTTATCACTACCAACTTGAGTTTGAGCTACTCCCCAAGCTGGTTGGAAGAAATCACGCCTTAATTTACTTCAAAATTTCTTTAGGGGCTCCCTAGGCTGGTTGGAAGAAATCACGCCTTAATTTACTTTAAAATTTCGTGAAGGGTTGTATACCATATCAAAATGTACATATAACTTGTAGTTATTTTTCAAGTTTTACAATAACTAACGACATAAGTAAATAAAGCAACCACGCCTTAATTTACTTCAAAATTTTCTCACGGACTGTATACCATATCAAATTTAGCATAACTTGTAAGTATTTTTCAGGTTTTACAATAAATAAATAGTACATATCTCATAGGCTGATGCCACCAATCTAGCAGTTTTGAACGAGAAAACATGCCATATTCAGAGGCCAATGAATTCAACACTGCAGTAGAATAAAAACAAATTCAAAAGCAACCACCCCTTGATTTACTTCGGTAAAAACTAATTCAAAAGCAACCATGCCTTAATTTACTTGAAAATTTCGTCCATATCAAATTTTACATAACTTTTAAGTATTTTCAGGTTTTACAATAAACTAATGACATAAGTAAATAAAGAGTACATACCTCATAGGCTGATACCCCTAGTCTAGCAGTTTTGAGCATGCCATATTCAGAAACTAACAAATTCAACACTACAATAGGATAAAAACAAAATCAAAAGCAACCACGCCTTCATTTACTTCAAAATTTCTATACCATATCAGATTTTACATAACTTGTAAGTATTTTTTAGGTTTTACAATAAACTAGTGGCATAAGTAAATAAAGAGTACATACCTCATAGGTTGATACCACCAGCCTAGGGGTTTTTAAGCATACCATATTCATAGGCTAACAAATTCAACACTCAACTGCAATAGGGTAAAAACGAATTCAACAGTGAAGTAGGGTAAATTAAAAGATTGCAGGGATGTTATTTCTTTTCCCAATTAGAAAGAAAGGGCAATCACAGAGGAAAATGTAAAAGCATAAAACACATAATTCATCAAACCAGGTATGGTTAGATGCGAAAGGGGAAAGTGGTAACTGAACCATAATAAATTCTAAAGGCGAAAGTGGTAATTGGACCTTGGTAAATTCTAAACTAAACCCTGGTAAATTCCAAAGGCAAAAGTGGTAAGTGGACTAAGTGGACCCTGGTAAATTCTAAAAGCGAAAGTGGTATTTGGACTTTGGTAAATTCTAAAGGCAAAAGTGGTATTTGGACCCTGGTAAATTCTAAAATTGTTTCACAAGAGAGTGAAATCCAATGCTAATAAATAGGTCATTAAATTATGTCATAAATAATAATAAACAAATAATTTTGGGGATTATTTGTAAACTCAACTTTAGTTATAATAAACAATTTTGGGGATTAGTAAATTCGGCTACAATAGATTTTTACGAAATAGATTTTTAATTAAACATCAAAATAATGAGACCCAATATATTTTACACTTCAAATTTGACGTGCAAAAATTTTCACCAACCATAAAATACGTACTGAAACTTAAAATATTTCCAAGCTTGGTTGAGATAACCTCCATCCTTTTTAGTTATTTAATTATCCATTGGTGCCCGTTTAATTTGGAATAATTCGAAGATTTGTGATGGGAATAGTGGATATTATTCTCAATATATTCCAGACTTGCTCAAAGTCTCTTGCATTTTATGTATTTTCTATCCATGTGTGGAAGATTTCCATGGGGAATGAGCAGGATTAACGGAAATATTGATATGTATACCATTACCAATCATCTACTTGTTACAAACTGCAATTTAACAAAAATATATTTTATGAATTTCATATTCATGTGGAAGGTTTATGGCAAAAATATATTTTATGTATTTTATATTAATGTGGGAAGGTGTCGGGTTTTTATTTGCAAATGGACTATTATATATATAAAAGTCATTTTAAGTTTAAAAATAGAAAAAATTACTGTTTATGTAAATAGAAATGATACAAGAAAGAGAAAAAAATAATTAAAAAATTCAATAAAAAAAAAAAAACTAAAGACAAAAAATTAGGAACTAACAAAAAATTACTAAATCACTTCCGTTCTGTGGGGGAATGAATTCTTAGGGCTAGTTGTGGGTGGGTGGATGAGCTTAGAACAGGGGATGTGGGAAGGAAGGGCCCTTCAATTCATATACCATAACCGGCCCATATAATTGATTGGCTAGACCGGGAGGGAGGACGGGAGTTCTAGATGCCGTTGGAAGCTATGGCACCCCCGGAGCTAGATTAGGAAGCTATGACCCGATATAACGTATGTAATATGGAGCCTATCTGAGAACAGTCCCAGCTTCTCTACCACCATCTAGCCTAGAGGATTGACCAGGGAGCAGAGGTAAACTAGAGGATTGACCAGGGAGCAGAGGTAAAGGCAAGCGGGGAAGATGGATTTGAATCACTTCCTATCCAGCGATTTCTCAGCCCAACTCCACTAATTACTTGAAAAATAAATAAATCTAAATAATAATAATAAATAACAAAAATTAAATTCTTATCTAAGTTATACATAAGACATAATTTTTGGTTAAATACAAATCAACACCCAATCAAAAATAAAACTGAACTAAATACATTATATCATACCCAATGAATATAATAAATATATTATAATCGTAAATAAGTTTCCAATATTTATCCCCACACCCATCGCTATTTCCTTGTAAACTAGCGTCTCCTTAATTACTCAAGTGGCCATAGATACAACGGATTTCATACTCCCATTCTCCCCACCCAATCTTTTATTTTTTTTTAAATCACGATCTGACTTACTTACTAGTCAATCGTCTTTTCGAAAAGTCTGCCCGATTCCTGAGACGGAGGCAAAAGCACAAGGAACAGCAGACATCGAGGCAGCCCTTACCAATCTATCACCCACCTCCGCTTGCCCTACTACGGCTGGGCCGGATGCTATATACGACATTGCTGGATGGATAAACTACTACCGTTTGGATCGTTTAAAACAAAATAAAAAAATCACGATCTAAGTTGTCCTTGTACCCCAAGTAAATACTCTAAACTAAATACCACCAATTATTGATGGGGTAACCCCAAACCCCACGCCTTTTTTGACTACCTTGCCGTGTGGGCTTTGCGGAAATTATATGTGTTCCCACATAAGCCTGGTTCCATGTTTTTCTTCTACAAACTGTTGTCAAGTGCATTAGCGTATCCGTCCGTCATAGCTGAGCATACATAGAGCTCCGTTGGGCTCAAGAATTGAATAAGTAAGATTTCAGAATATTTTAGGAATTTTTTATTGATTAAGTTTGAAACTTATTTAACTAGTAATAAGTTTCAGAATATTCCAAGAATCCACCGAGATTAAAGCTTTATTGAACCATGGTGAGAATGAGAATGAGAATGGTACATTTTATGTTTTATTTATACTTCTTAATTCTCGTTTCGAGAAACATGTGCGGAGGGGCTAGATATATAAATCATTAAAAATTTCAAGACGTTCAAGGACGATAGAAGGAGGCTCCGAAAATAGAATCGAAAGACGGATAGAACGTCTAGACACAAGAGAAATGTCTGGTTGGAAAATGAGGCATGAGAGTGGATATTATGCTGAGAGGCCGAAGGGCCCAAAATGATCTTTAGATTGGCACTAGCGTGAATGGTTAATGAATTTAATATGGAGATTTAAGGATTAACCCCATCGTACTATTTCTAAGTGGGAGTATTTATCACCAACGTCCTCACACATTCTACCAGACTTTCACAGGAGATATTGTTTATATTCTTGCGTAAGCATCGCTCCGTCGTCTTCTCTATAATTTCTCATTGCTTTCATTCGTTTTACCGCAACGCCTTCTGCTGTATTCTGCCACATTTGTTCATACTCTTCATTCGTGTTTAGCCCAACATTTTCCATTGTTTTGAGCGAAAGATTTTCCTTTATCACTTTTACATAATCGATTCGTTTTTAGCGCAAGATCTTCCGATATATTCTCCATATTTGTGCATACTGTTCATTAGGGTTTAGCGCAAGATTTTCCTGTGCTTAGCTTAACATCTTCCAGTGTATCCCCCATATTTGTTCAGACTGTTCGTTTGGTTTTAGCTCAAATTCTCCGGTTTTTTTGGCGTAAGCTTATCCGTTGTCTCCTCTGTAATTGCTTAAGATCGCCTGGTGTATTCTCCATATTTGTTCATACTGTTCATTCCTGTTTAACGCAATATTTTCCGGCTTTTTTAGCGCAGTATTTTCCGGTCTCCATATATGGTCATGCCCTGCATTAGTTCTTATTCGTTCTTAGCGCAATAGTTTCAGATGGTTAGAGCAAGATTTTCCTTCTTTTTCCTTCCATGCTTGCTGATAGCCTTAATTTTTTTCAGCATAGACTAAAGGTTAAAATCCCTGTGATTTAATTATAGACTGGTTTTGTTTGATTTTGAGTTCTTTATGGATTTGTAATGATATCCTTGGATATTATACCTAATATTCCCGACGAAATCATTCGAGAGTGCTTGCTCAGAGTGCCTTACAAGTCACATGATAACCTCAAAGCTGTTTGCAGACGCTGGGACGATATGGTGCGTAGCCCTCAATTTTATGAAGACAGAAAGATCTCTGGGACTAGCGAACAGTTGATATGTTTGATTCAGGCTATTCCTCAAGGGAATTCGGCTGACAAGGATAAGTGGCAGAGAGCCCCCATTTACGGGTTAATTCTGTATGACCCTCTGCATGGTACCTGGGATCGGCTCCCTTCAATTCCCCAATTTTCCGATGGCATTCCCGTCTTCTGTCACTGCGTTTCGGTGGATCAGAAACTGATTACGATTGGGGGATTGAATCCTTCTCGCTGGGAGGCTATGAACTCTGTCTTTATCTATGACTTCACGTCCGGTACTTGGCACCGCGGAGCCGATATGCCAACCATTCGATCCTTCTTCGCGTGTTCTGTTTCTCCGGAGGGGTTCATCTGTGTTGCCGGAGGACAGGACAACAATAAAAGCGCTTTGCGGACTGCAGATACATATAATGTGAAACATGACAAGTGGGAGGTTCTGCCTCCCATGAGCCAAGAGCGAGACCGATCCCACGGAGTATTTCTGGATGGAAAATTCACTGTTATAAGCGGGTACGCGACAGAGTCACACGGTCGATTCTATAAGAGTGCGGAAGAATTTGATCCCAGTTCACGCGTTTGGAGAAGAGTGGAGAATATGTGGAGTATTGGGGGAAGCCCAAGGTCGTGCTTAGCTGCCTTGGGGCACTTGTATTTCTTCCATAACCGGCAAGTGATGCGATATAACAGTAATGAAAATGTTTGGGAAATGGTGGCGTCTCTTCCAGAAAGTATTGACGTTGCTACCTGCGCTACAATGTGGCATGACAAGATATTCGTGAGCGGCTCTACCAAGTGTTGGGGTGAGGAGGTGTGTTACATGTTCGACAACTCTGGGAAGTGGGTTCCCGTCCAGAAACCACATGACATTGAAGGATTTATTCGGAGTGCAATAACCGTGGAGTTGTGAGCATATTCTGATCGGTCCTCAATTATGATAAGCGTGCACACTAGAATTATGAAAAAACCGCTGGTTCTGCAGGCTGACAAAATTGCAAAATGATTCATGGGGAAATATTTTATATATCCATGCCATTATGTCTGGCATCCATCCACTGAAGTATAATTTTCAATTTAATGTATTTTCTATGCTGTTTCGAAGGTTACAGGTTATTATTCGGAAGTATGCATGGTTTTAATTTTTAAACACAGAAATTTGATTTGTTTAAGATATCATTGCATAAGACTTGAGTCCTTCGTTTGACTCTCAAAAATGGTGGCGTGTCCATTCTAAAGGTTGAACGCAATCCTTCTACCATTACCACTTTCACATACATAGCAGAGATATCCAAAAATAACATTACCACTGAAGCTTCTTTTAAATGGCAAGCGGAAGCGAAAATAAAAAAATTATAATATAGTGATATAGATAGAGGCGTACTACCACATATTTAAAAGCGAAAAGGAAAAATTATAATATAGGATATGGATGGAGGCGTAATCGTTTACTGGCGGATGTGAGTGATTGATTTTAAAGACTAACATGTAAAATGGGGTGGAGAAGGCAAAGTGGAAGTTAGGATAATATTAATATGATGATATGACTCTTGGGAGGTAATTTTACTATAGAAGTTATGTTGAGGGCGGTGAACTCCATGCCATTGCTGGCCTATAATGTCACATTTCATATTGATCAAAGGACTCTGCGAGAAGCTTCAAAGTATCTTATTGGAGGGTTGATTAGCTTTTTGGTTCAATTCCTTATAGATATAAGGAAAATGATGTACTTTCAAAAGAATCTAGTTTTACCTTAATTTTACTCAAAAATATGTTTTATGGAAAGAATATCTATGTTTTTTATTAGTCCAATTGATTACAATTTTGAATTTATAAAAGCTTTTTATTAATCCAATTGATTATTCATTTTGAATTTATAAGAATTTGAATTTTCTTGACTCTTATCTAATGGGTCATATAAAAGTTTTATTATTAATAATGAATCTCCAAAAACCTATATTTTCTTAACTCTTTGATGACAAACAATATAAAATCCAAACAAGTAATTACTTAGTTGAGTATAGAATCACAAAACAGGATTTAGGTATAGAATGGTGAACAACGCCTTGGATGATGAGGTGTCGATCTCCATGTGTCTTTATCTAGATGTCTACGAGTCCAAGTGACAGATAGTTAGAAATAACCCAATAAGCATGATCTTATGAATCTACAAAAACTTAATCAATAACACTAAAAATAATGCTTAAGTAAGTGAAGGTGCAGTACAAAAAGATAAAAGAGAGTAATATGTAGGTAAAAAGAGTAAAGACAGGGGTACATATGGGTACAACGGCGGGCTCCAACATCCCCCCATGTCAAACGAAGGCATGCCCTCATGCATCACCAAAAAGACAAAACTAGAGGAATCTGTACTTCAAACTCCTACTCCTTTAACCAAAACCTCCAAGCCATGACTAGTTTTTACTAAAGACTTTTGAAAATGTAGGGCCATCTTCCGAACATTATGTTTCCTTACAGGTTTTAGTTGAGCCGACTTCCACCAAATCAATTGTTTGTTCTTTTACATTAATGCATCCTTTTGAGATATCAAAGAAATATTTGTGTCCCGGTACTAATTATTTACATCTCGTACATAATGAAATAGAAGCTTATACTTGTGTGCACGCTCCTACAATTTCGTGTTCTTCTTTTGTAGCTTAGCCACAAGTAGTTGCAGGTCTTCTTCATCAATAGTAGGGGGTTCTTGAACTATTGTCGTAGAATGCTGGGAATTGCTCCCACCTCGAACAAGGCCAATGGTATTTTTATCAGGGTTAGAGCCATGTTTCTTATTATTAGTACTCCCACTGAGTGGGTGTTGAGGTGGGGATCTCTTCGACAAATCTTGATCAACTTCCTGCCGAATACTTTCTTCAAATAGAGGTGCTTTCATTTCTTCATTCTTTGGATCACGCTCTTCAGTGCCCAAGTCAGGAGAAGAGAAAACGTCGACGAGTTCTAGACTTTGATTATCTAAAATAGGCAACCCCTATTTACTCACACCCCTGGCGTAACATCAATTTCAGAGAGCGATTGAGGTACCGGCTGGGTGCTATGAGGGACTAGTAATCGGTTCTAAATAAGTTTGAAAGAGCTTTTGTTTCCATTTGAGGGTGGCTTTGACCTTCTCAACGTGTGGTTCAGTGACCTTAGGAATGGGGCTCTCAGCTTCTGGTCGTCTGCCTGCATTTAACTAGCAATTTCTTCATTATGCTCACGTTTGTGTTTCTGGCCCTTTTTCCCTTTCCGCTTCTTTTCTTTCCTCGCCTTTGGGCCTGCTTTCTTATTTGGTACACTGGAACTCAGCATTACTTCTTGAGGTTTCTCTATGAGGTTCTCTTCTGCAAGAAGGGTAAACTATGTTGCTGGACTAGGGTTAGGTTTAGAACTATGAGGAGTCTCATCCTTCAAGCTTGAGTGCTATGTCACAGGTCTAATGAGTCCTTATCGACCCTTAATCTATGTCTCTTTCCCCAGAAAATTCTCAAATATGAGGAGGTCCTCCCAAGACTTTCGTCGTGGCTCAAGTCTTCATTATTATCATTTCAATTAAACTATGGTGATATGTGGGAGTTTCAGGGGTTTTACTGTCAAATTGAGCCCCTCTAGCCATTTTATGCAAACTTTGAAGTAAAAAGTAAGGAAAAATAATTCTTTTATTCTCATAGAAGTGTAATAGCAATCTAATGTGATACAAGAAGACAACAACATACCTTCCCTCATATGTAATGAACCTTTGCAATATTGTGACCAAGGGGTACCATTCTTCCTCCAAACAATTGTGTAACACTCCCTTGGACCAACTTAATGTTTGTATACAAGATTGACAAATTTTGTATAGTCTGTTACATCAAAGTGTCCTCCTTCGAAGAACAGGTCACTCGTAGGAGACAACCCTGTCGCCTTACTGATAGATCCCTCTATTACTTTAAATTTCAAATTCCCCACTTCCACATTTTCACCATTGAAGTTTTATGTGAAGGCTAGGGCCACCTTAGTATTATATTCGTAAAATTTTATGAGAAACCCCATCCATCCTTTGTCTTCCAAAAATTCTCTATATTGTTCATATTCTGGACTCTTAGATAATTGTACGAAGGTGGTCTCATGCTGGTCAACCCCCATGCCTATATGAAAACAAGTCTCAAGGATTTTTCTTGCTATAGAATTAGCTCTCAAAGCTGACTTCTTGATACCCCGAACATAAATTTACCACACTGATCCTTCGGCCCTGTGAAATTTATAAAAGAATCTGTTTCAAAGGCAAAACTCACGACCTACATAATTATTTCATGAAATGACAAATCGGTATGCAACAACAGCCATACATTCATGGGATGGTTGGAAGAGTGGCGGTGAAGGGAATGAGTCTTGGTTATCTTGATGGTCAATAGCTCATCATAATTCGAAATTATAGGGAAATAATCATGGCAAGGGTAAATTATGGATTGGCATGTGTCGCCATAATTAGGGAAGAAGTGGTCATAAAAATAAATTGATCGGTATAGGAAAAGATGGTAGGATAATGGTAAGTAGTGGAGATAAATTATTACATAGCTTTATAATTAAATGTTTCTAATTTAGTCTAAGAAAATAGATAATCACATACCTTGGTCCTAACTGATAATGACGTTAGATCTCGTAGACAAGAATAATCATGTTGATCTTGATTTTAATCAAAACATAGTAGTAATTAAGAGAAGTTAGGAAAGATTCTGCCCTGCAATCCCTGTTTGTCTCTGAATATTTACATGTTGCCTTTGCCCTTAGAATTTCACGTTCTAAAACTTCATAATTTATAACAGTGCCCAGTTAAGTACAGAATCATCCTAAACTGCATTTGGAAAGAATGCTTCTTTTATGGAATATCTTCATACAAATGACTATAAACTTTGTCTTCAAAACATCATGTAGATCCTGAAATATCATCCCATGGATTTTGAACAGGCTTGAGATGATTTTTTCCTGATGCATTTAACATTTATAAAGTCTAAAATGTCCCAAAGAAGACCCCGGGATTGTTCTTTTCCATACTTATTACGCTGAGCCTGGAAAAGAGTAATTCTATGTTCAACGGATCCCTAACTATCACCACCTTACTAGTTTAATGAGCTTGAAGTAGTCATTTTCTCAGGGAATTCATTTTTAGACAGTCTGAATAACCAAAAGTAGACTCCAAGGGGAATTATTTTTCTATAAATATTCCATTGAGCCTGGAAAAGAATAATTATGTACTCAGTGGATCCCTAAACTGCTACTGTTCCATTTAGTTTTTACGAGCCTAGAGAAGTTTATGCTCAGAACCTTCAATTTTTGAGAGTTTGAAATGTTCGAACCCTCTGGTCCTGTACTAGCATAGTTCATTGGAATGCATCCGGACTGATCTCATCCAACTCATTCAACTGCATCATTCTTTTTTCTTGAGCCTCATTTAAATTCGTTCCTAATTGAGTGGCAGTTCGAAATGGTTTTACTTGAAATTCGATGGGAAGCAACACTTGTTTTCCATACACTAATTCATAAGGAGTGTGCCCTGTCACATTCCTCCAAGTGATGCGATAAGCCCACAAAGTTTCCAGTAATCTGTCAGCACAATATCCATGGTGGAGTTGAATGGTCTTAGTAAGAATATATTCTAAGACTTTGTTTATAGATTTGACATGTCCATTTTCTTGGGGGTGGTATGGGGTGGATTTCCAATGCTCAATATGGTATTGTTCATTGATGGTCTTCACTAATTTAGATATTAATTGTGTGCCTTGGTTAGTAACAATCTCTCTAGGCACTCCAAATTTAGTGAAGATGTCTTCAAAGAGGAAATCCACCACTGCTTTCTTGGAAGTTGAATATAAAGCCTTCGCCTCTACCCATTTCATTACATAATCAGTGCAAGCCAGTATATATCTCTTTTTTCTGGACATGGGAGAGATGGGTGCCACAAAATCCAATGCCCACTTCTTAAAGGGATCTATGGATATCTATGTCTAAAGATGCATCTCATCTGAAGGAACTGGCCTCCCCATTCTCTCACAAGCATCACAACTAGATACAAACTTTTTAGCATCTTTGAAAATTGTGGGCCAATAGTATCTTGCATGAAGGATTTTATAAGCCGTTCGTTTATTTGCAAAGTTCCCTCCACAGGGTTCACTATAGCAAGCCTTCAAAACACTAAACATCTCATCTTCTCGCACACACCGCCTCATGATAAAATCAAGTCCAGTGCAGAACAAATCTCCCTCTATCCAAGAATAATTGGCACTTCGTTGTATGATATTGTATTTTTCCCTAGTGGACAGATTTTGTGGCAGCTTCCCTGACACCAAGTAGTTAGCTATGTCGACAAACCAAGTAAAAGTTGATATTGCGAAAAAATATTCACCAAGAAAATCATCTGGAATTGGTGTTGAGCCCCTATCTTAAGCAACAATCATTCGCGATAAAAAAGTCAATAGCCAAATTATCTCACAACGGCCTATCAATCACAATAATGTTAAATTCTTGCAATAAAAGCAACCATCTAGTAATGCTTCCATTAGCAATAGGTTTATTTATAAGAAATATAATGGCCAAATGATACATATGAACAAAGGCCTCATAACGGGTGATATAGTATCTAAACTTTATAATCGCATTTACAACTGCTAGTAATTCTTTTTCAGTGGCTATAATTTAATTCAGCATGAGAAAGATTCTTGCTAACGAAATAAATAGCATAAGGAAATTTATTCTCCCTTTGTCCCAAAACTTCTTCAAGGGCAGTGTCTGATGCATATGTGCAAATATGAAACAGAAGGGACCAATTTGACCCTCTTAATACTATAATGGTAGTCAACTTATCCTTTAGTTCCTGAAAGGCATTCTAACAGTTAGTATCCCTTTAGTTCCTGAAAGGCATTCTAACAGTTAGTATCCCATATAAAATCAACATCTTTAGTAAGTAGTTTAAAGAAGGGTACCACCATCTTCGTAAAATTTTCAATAAAGCTTCTATAGTACCCTGTGTGTCCCAAAAATCTTCTTACCTCTTTCTATGATCTAGGAGTTAAAATATGTGAGATTACCTCTATTTTTGCAAGGTCGACTTTTATCCCTTCGAATGATACATGATGTCCCAAAACAATTCCCTTAGTCTGCATCATTTCACATTTAACACTACTACGGGCTACATGAGCTTCTTACCATTGAATCAATACCTTTTCCAAATTTTCTAGAGCTTGAGAAAAAAGAATTCCATATACCATAAAGTCATCCATGTAAACTTCTACATAGTCATGTATCAGGTCAGAAAATATGGCCAAAATAGCTCGCTGAAAGGTCGCTAGGGCATTGCACAAGCCAAATGGGAGCACTCGATAAGCATAGGTACCCCACGAGAAGGTAAAGGTAGTCTTCTCTTGGTCCTCTGGGGCTATTTGATTTTTTTTTGTAAGCGTTGTACCCATCCAAAAAGGAGAAGTACTTTTCCCTCGATAGTGTATCAAGTACTTGATCGATAAATGGTAGGGGAAACTAGTCTTGCAAAGTAGCTTCATTCAACTCTCTATAGCCGACACATATTCGCCATTTACCAGTTTTATTTGGGACCACCACGAAAGGTGATACCCATTTACTATCAGAAATGGGATAAATGAAATATGCATTTAAAAGGTTGTGCAACTCATCTTTAACAATTTATTTTAAGGCTAGGTTCATACACCTCCTAGGTTGCCTAATAGCTCTCATTTCATCGTTTGTATAAATATGGTGGGTGCATGTATCCAGATGAATACCTTTCATATCCTAGTAGTCCCAAGGGAATTCTCCATATTGCTATTGAAGCATATTCAACACTTGCTTTTTAAGTTCTATACTCAATTTGGTGCCAATGTACAATGCCTTTCCATCACTGATTTCAATAGGTTTAGTAGTGATTTCGCTGCTATCCTCTAATGCTGCCATAGTGAATGTTGCAAATATAGTTGGATGACAGGTTTCCTCAAACTCATTGCTGAAAACATCATGATAACCATTAAAATAAATAAGGTAGTTAATGCAAGTAATATCACACAAATTTTTTTATTATCCCAAAGTCCTCTATATTGTTCTAAATTTAATAGAGGAAACATACAATCCTCTTCTCCATAAGGATCTTCTAACCAAAAATGTACTTCAATTGCCATTTGAGTAGGTGGAAAGATAGCTAATGTCTGATTTTGTATCCCATTGGAAATAATCATTTCCCCATGCCTACAACCATTGACAACATCAACAATGGCCAACCATGGTTGCCCTAAAACTACTAGATGTCCAGGCCTAGAGGTTTTTGGGGAAATCGCAATAAAATCAATGGGATACTACGAGGAAGATATGGTCACCACTATATCTTCTAGGATTCCCATCGGTTTAACAATAGATTTGTCTGTTAATTCAAGCACTATAAGGGTAGGACTAACTCCTTGCAATTGTAAGGATATCATAGTGTCAACTGTAATGGCAGTAATGGATGCCCCAAATCTACAAGAGTGTTAGGTAAAAGTGTGTCATTAATTTCTATTGTTACCACAAGGTTTCTCGGATCACTGTATTTTAATGGTAAGTCAGATATTATTTTTGTCATTTGACTTACCACTTTAAAATTTTGATTTTTATTCTTCTTTATACCTAGTTTCTTGATACAAAGGTCCTTGATGATTTTGGTATAAATGGGAATATCTTTTATAGCTTGTAACAGAGATATATTTATGAAAACATTCCTCAGTTTTGTCTCAAAATCATATTCTATAGGGGTCTCTATTTTGTTAACAAGTAACCTTTCTGGGTAAGGAGGTTCTATTAGTTCTTCTCGTTCACCATATTTTTTATTTTTTGTTTGGTGAATTTTGTCCTTAGATGTTCTTCGAGGGTCCTCCTCTTGAATTATCACATCTGACTTTTCCTTATTGAATGTTTTCCCTCACCTTAATTGAATTTAATTTACGAGGACAGTAGCAATAGCATAGGTAGGAAAAGGCTGCAATTCCATATTTTA
>APFE031151418.1:0-37229 GCA_000404065.3 Pinus taeda
ATCATCATTACAAAAATAGCGAATCAAAATTTGAGCATGTGCAAAGCCACGACTCTCTTAACCATAATAGAATGTCTTGTTAAAAGCATAACAAACATAAGGTAAAAACAACTGAAAAGTAAAATAAAAGGCCATCACTAGCACAATAAACATGATATTCATGGTCAACGAGATGATGTGGATGCTTGGTGTGAAGCTGCAGAAC
The DNA here is from genome assembly GCA_000404065.3 of Pinus taeda. NCBI lineage: Eukaryota > Viridiplantae > Streptophyta > Pinopsida > Pinales > Pinaceae > Pinus > Pinus taeda. The sequence continues at coordinate 206 of APFE031151418.1, forward strand.
CTTGTGGGCAAACCATTTGAAGCATGGGAGGATTGGTAAACTGCTCGCATTGTTGCCACATGGCTAGAGGAGGAGGTGGAATAGAACAAAATTGTCGATATTAGAGTTGAAGATTGATCACCCTGGCATAATCCAATTTGCGCTGAGAGATACTTTTAACCATCCCGAGAAGGTTAAATTCTTTCTCTAACAAGTTAGTAATGGTTGTCCCTTTAAGGATTGTCATTCTTTCAGGAGATGCACATGCTCTACTATTAACTTCAGTCAATTTCTGATTATGCATCTCCTATGTGAGCAATTCTCCATTTTCTCCCCACCAGTTAGGTAACTCAACCTCTAGAAGCTAATTGAACGTGACATCAAAGCTTGGCAACTCTTTATGTAGCTTTTCCAGACTTTGTTATACCTTCGCCCTAGCTTCCTCTTTAGAGATAACTTTAGAAATCTCAACTATTGTTTCCATTCTATCTTATATATCAAGTGGCCTTAGCTCTCTGATCGTTCTCTCTGTCAAAAACTGAATGTACTTCCTAGCATGTTGGGAGTTGGTAATACTGGCTTGCTTGTCACTTTGGAGAGAAGGGGAATATTCATTACAGAGCTTCTTTTTATCATGTATCAGATCTACTTGCTCCCAACATTGATCAACTTCCTCGATGATCTTGTCCCACACCCCTTGCATGGCTTCTATGAGGGCCAGATTTCCTTTTAGTTTGGTCTTCAACTCCTTGATCTCTTGAGTTTCACTATGAAAATATTTTGTGAGCTTTTTGATGTTCGAATATGCCACTTAGAGTTGTCTCTCTTTCTAGGTCACCTGGATTTTGGTTGCATCCAACTCCCTTTGAACTCTCCCCAACTTGTTCTCAGAAATTTTTAGTTCTTTTAATGTCTTAGTTAGGCGAATAGTGGGGTTTTGAGGATCATCTTGGACAAGTACAATACAACTATGAGAATCAATATGGTTCTGTAAATCATCCATCATTTGTTGCAGGACTTCAACTCTTCATCTGCTTGCATTTAATTCCCTTATTACCATCTCCTTTTCCTTTTCACTTTGGATTAGCTCAGGGGTTTGAATATGCTTGCCTCTAGGCATCTTTAGCTATTTTCTCAAGATTACGTTCTCCGTCATGGTTTCCTTTAGTACTGTTGCCACTGTTGCTTCGTCTACAAGATCTAGTCCCATTTTCATGATCATTTCTTTATAATACTCCTTCTATTTAAAGAGAGAACGAGACTTGACATTATCAACCTTTACATTCTCTATGATCTTGTCTATGTAGACTTGGGCCCGATCAATAGTCATCTGATTCATATTGATGTCATTGTACAACATTTCTCCCACCTGCCTGTGTAGGTTGACTTTGTCTTCCAGAGGGATACTGGTCAAATCCAGAGACACATCAAGGTCCTGAAACTAGACACCTGAAGGCGGGTTTTGGGCAGATGGGTGCTTCTCTTCATTCTGTAGATCCATTGTTAATCCATTGTGGCTAATAACCGAGTGTTTCGATGAGTGATCTATGAAGTCATGTCTTGATGTATTTTCTCCTTTTCCCTCCTATTTCTCACTTGGATGTTCCTGCCCTCTGCCCAACCTATTCCTGTTGCATAAATACTTCCTTAGACTCTGGGATGGCTACCTCAGTTGAGGACAATGTTGAAACTTCTAGATGTATTTCCAAATTAACCTAAAAGCCTAGGTTCTCAGACACCTGATTTTGTAGTTGGATGCTTGGTTCTTCCTCTTCTTGTTCTTTTTCATGTTCTTGTTCATGTTCCTGTTCTTGTGCTTGCCCTTGACTTTTGGCCCTTTTATGAGCTGGTTCTTTTTCCATGCCAGTTGTCCCTGAAGTGTCAAAAATTCTCTTTTGTTTCTTATCCGTGATGACTGGGGACTTGATATCCATGTGTGTATTAAGAGACCAGGAATCAAAGTTAGCTTTCCATTTGACCTTGGGCTTAGGATCATGCACATAAGTTGAGGCTTTAATCTGTTCCCTTCTCCAAGCAAGGAGACCTCGAGGATCGTAATGCCAGATTTGACCTTTCTTGAATTCCATGGCTTTGATCATGGCTTCAACTATTTTGAAGGCTTGCCTGGTGTTTATCACAAAAGGAACTACCATCTATCCCATTTTAAAGATGTAACCTTTCTTGGTCTGTACAAAGTGGAGCAGGTCAACATTGAGGATTTTCCTGATAAACTCGAGAGAGAACACTCTCATTGGCAAAAATAAACAAGAAAATGATAAGGAGGAACCTCACACCCGTAAACTTGAATCTCTATATATTCCTCATAGAGGTACTAGTTGCCAATGGAAACTTGCTCATGAAGTTAGAGGAGTTCCTTTTGTTCAGGGAATATTCTAGGGTGTGGCACTCCATGAATGATTTGGTAGGAAATAGTCATGAAGGATGAGAGGAATTGAAAATAACCTCCCAAGCCTGGCCTCTTTCTTCCAGAGACATTCCAGTCGAAGACTGAATTTCTCTTTTTATCAGGAGTGAACACATCCAGGTGAAGACATTGGAATTATTCAATGTGAGTATAGAGAAACAAATAAAACAACAGTGAGTAGTAACAGAAGTAAGAAGAGACTTTGAGATAGTTGAATTGAAATCGAATGGAGGTCAATAGGTATTATGGGATGTTTAACTAGAATTCGAGTTGTTTCATCTTATGAAAACACCCAAGAGCCACCTTGCTTAATTGTAGAGTGTTGTGTCCTCCCAAAAGACCAATGATAGCGGCTAATATTGGTTGAACAACATGTTTAAAAAGGTTTAATGGGAGTTGAATATCTGAAGGCAGGGTTTTGGCTTTGGGAGAGAGAATTTTCACTAGGAAGGCCTGCAGTTCTCTCACGGGGAGTGCCGTAAAATGCCCATCTAGGGTTGAATTCGTGAAGGTGAACATAGAGGGAGATGTGGGGAAATTGAGAGCTCTCTGAATTAAAAGAGGGCTTATTTCAAGGATTACCCTTCCTGAAGAAGAAAAAAAATGGTTCTTCTCAGTTTGGTAGGAATCCATCAACCAAGTCACGAATTCAGGGAGATTGTGAACTAGGGGAGAAATTTGGTTGTATAACCCAGAAGCCATGACTCTAAATGGGTCCTCATTCTTCACATGGTCTGAGAATATCTCGTAACGAAGGTCAGTAGGAGAAAAGGGACAGAGAGGGTTAGCAATATGGGCCTCAGTGTCGGTTAACAGACTCGCATCGGGGTTCTTGACCTCATGAGTTTTGGGGGTTACAGGGGCTGCGTACTTCCTCCCTTTGAATAAAACAAAACAAGCAAACAAGGAGGTTGGGGGGTGTTGGGTTACCTGGAGCCCGCATGGGACTGAGAGTGACTTGGGAGGGCACTTGTGTTCTTCAGGAGAGTGTACAGAAGGCTCTTGCGCAATTCTCCAAGCGAGAGATTCTTTTACCAGGATGAATAATTGCTATTAGGTTATAACCTTAGGGATTTCAGTGCTTTATGCAAAGACAGAGACGTGTGCCGAGGTGGCAGGAGACGAAGGTGTGAGGGGACAACACATGATATTTGTGGGTTGGCTTGGGAGGACCAGGGATGAAATCATACAATTAGAGAGAAACTTTACCTTTCACCGTTTACATAGACTTCACCATCATACCTGATACCTTAATCTTTGAGCAGTGAATAAGAGTAGACCACCTGTTACAGAAAATTGTTTCACAGTGCGAAGGAAGCCTTCATTGTGATCCATAATAATCAAGGTTGTTCATCAAGTGCCGAATATTCAACATTGGGGGCCTGTGGCGGTGTTAACCTACTTGTAACTTTGCTGCCAGAACTGCGCTTGGATGCAATCATATTTAGATTGCGGGGGGAGGGAGCTATACCTTTAAGCGTATAATCTTTTAAACCACAACCCCTCCCATATCATTAGTTTAAACCTTAGGTCATCACCTGAGTTTGGATCATTGTATTCTTCGCCTGTGGACACATGATTCTTAACCTTTGTAGGTTAAGGTGCTCACTTTGAACCTTGCTTGTCACCTTTATGTGGACAACATCTCATCTCGTTTCTATGAAGAGGCCTTAGTGCAAGATGATGATAACATTACCTTTGCCACTTCCATTGCTCTGTCAATATAAATATCAACTCCAAGCACCAATTTCAGTCTTACCTCCTTTTTCTTTATCTACTTACCTTTCCTCCTCTTCACTCCTGTATTCTCATTCCTCCCCCTTTCCCCTGCTTCTAGTCTAATCTCCCTCTCATTGATTCCTTTTGCAAAGAGTGGTTCTATCTGCTTCTCTGTTATACAACTTCCCTAGTTTAAAAATATGACTTCCAAGGGCTACCCCTTCACTCCTACAAGGAAGGAAATATCCCTCACTTCTTGTCTTAAGGAAAATTGGTTAAGCGCTTCACACCCTGAGGAGATATGCGGAGAAATTTCTCCTCTAATCTGTTCTCTGAAGTCTCCCGACCACTCCACTGATTCTTCTAGGGAACCTCTAAAACCATGTGTACGTGCTTCTTCTAAAAACTCCTCTGAATTAGGGTTTCTTTTCATGTATATGGTCTCTCTGATCCTCTAGTTCAATAGACTCCTACATGCAACCCTACTATCCAAACTTTTCCCCTTTATCGCTTCCTTTTTCCCAAAATCTTCTACCAAGAATGATTTCAAACCATTGTTTCCCCTCAAACCCAATGGATAAAAATGTCTTCTAACCCTCCCTTATAAAATCTAGACGTATTAGCGGCTCTAGGGATTAAATCACTTACTCTGTTTCCCGTTGCCGCCTCTGTTGCATAGTCTACCGAGAAAAATGCTTGTTCTTGCCTCATCTTTGGTTTCTTGAGAATCCCCTGTTCCTCCTCATTTGAATCGTATACGTTCTCTTCCAAAAACCCTAAACAAATTTCCTGACTCCATCCCACCACCGAGTCTCTTCCCTTCCTGGCTGGAGGCCCAGTTTGACGAATTTACTTCTCGATGTTATTCTTAGTGACATCCAAACCCCATACCAACAGGATGTCCATAGGCTCGGGATCCAAATCAAAAAAATCTTGTTGGTTGACCATGATACCCATCCCTATCTGCTGGAAGAATCCTCCACAGTTTACAATAGTTGTTCCCACCTTTTTCAGGCACGTTCAAGCAAGGGCAGAAGACAAACATAGTAACAGTAATAGTAAACCTTCTTTCCCAACTTGAGGTTTCCCTAACCCTCTATTTTATGCTGGCCTCATTCTCGATGCCCTCAGCCCTAGTGCAAAGTATGGGCCAGTTGTTCGTCGCCATCTACCGCCTAGCATTATGTGTGCTACTCTCCCTGTTGCAGGATTTTGTTCATAAGGATTTGAAAAGTAAAAGGAGAATTATTCAACCTAAAAGGTATGACCAAGAATTCATGATTCCCTTCATGTGCGATCTCATGGGATAAAACCATCCATAAACAACCAAGGGACTCCAGAGGCTAAGACACCTCCACCCTCACCATACCATGATCTCACCTAAACCAATCCCGAGATAAAAAAAAACCAAACCAAGCTTGGATGCCTCAGAATTCCTTCACCATCCCTTGAGGAATTTTCATGTCTCCACCCACCTATTGAGGGATTCCTCAAGAAAACCATCTCCACCCCCAACCCTTGGGATTTTCTTGAGATCACCTCACTTGGATCCAAAACATTTGGGAAATCCATAACTCAACTTAGAAATAATCCCATCACACCATGGCTATCCAAAATTGGCAAGCAAGGCTAAAACCACTGTCAAAAACCCAACAAAATCCATGCCACCAACAAGAAGGAAACCAAAATACAAACATGCATATGTCATGCATGCCAAAACTAGCTAGGAAACTATACATGCAATCTGTTACCTGGAAGGATTCCTATTGAAGTTGTCTAATCCAACCTTTCCTTACTTGATCCTTGCTTTCCTTTTCTTTCATTGTCATTCCTTTTCTTTGCTTGTTTTCCTTCTCCTCTTGGTGCTCTTCTCCTCTTTGAGACTAAATCCAAAACTAAATTTACAGAAGGCTACCAATTGATGCTTTGATGTATTTTTATTATTGATGCCTCTAATTTCTTCATTTTCCCCTTATTTTCCTTCATTTTCCTCCTCACATCCAACCTGTGACCTTTCACCTCTCTTTTCTCCTAATTTCCTTTATTTTCATAAATAATATGCCAATTAATGCCTCTTTTCCTTTGCCAATTTTCTTTAGCCATAGTAAACCAAATGAACACACACTAGGATGCTTTTTCCAACATTCAACTTGGAATACGTGTACCATAACTTGGTATTATTTTGCCTTTATTAAACTTTATTACATGAAATTTTAACTCGGGGTTGTTACATTACCGGAATGTTTGTCATGGCTAGGCCTTGTCAGGTAAGGTCCTTGTTCAAGTTTTGCATTAAAGGCGTTGTCATATTGTTATTTATCATTTCTAGAAGTTTCATGAAGTTTTGGGCAAAGGCTTGAGTCTTATCCCTAAAAAAGTGGCTCAAAATTCAGGGTCGCTGGCACAATATTGCCTGAAAAATGCCACAGTTGCATGGATCCGTTGTTGTTGGAGTGATTGGAGGGTCTCAGCCACATGGAGGGCTTGTCATGGGTGCGAATGGGGGTCTAGTTTAGTCAGAAAGTAGGTTAACTTAGGGGTTTTGCACGTGGTGTGGTTGGTTATCCCCTGGGGGTCCTATAGCTTCTGAGGAAGGTTAGTTTGGTTTTTGGTGTGTCCATTCCACTTCCTTAACTATACATGGGGAGTTAAACAATATGGTAGTAAATCTTCGTCACATGTTTACCCCAATGGACCAGTTAGCTTGGGTAAATGTGGGAGGAGGGTGTTACAGAGTGGTATCAGAGCATGGTTCACCCCTTGGATTGGATGGGCGAAATGTGGTTGTCATTCAAACATGTTGGTTGCATATGTGTTCTTTATGCTTATGGTTTATGTGCTTGTTGTGTATGCATTGTGGTGGTCATTGTTGCAGTTGTGTTGTCATGTAGAAATAAAGGTGTTTTTATTGGGATGTGGTCGTCATGAGTGCATGTCGGTTATGCATTTGTTATGCATGTCAGTGTCTATATGTCATTATGCATGCATTGACATGGTTATGGTATACTCATGCATGGTAAATGGATGATGATTGAGATGATGTTTATATACTTCTATGATTATGTGTATACATGTATTGTGCTAATCTGGTTAAACTTGCAGACGAGATATCCTCTCCTGAGCTACATTGAGGTATGTTGATTATGTTTATATTTTCATTTAGCTGACATCGTATACTTGCAGGAAGAAGATCAAATATGAATAGAAAGATGGTAGACTATAGTTCACGAGATTCTCCTTATAGATCAAATTAGGAACATGGTGATGGGCACTCTCCTAACGTAACAAACATATTGAGAAGTTTGAAGGCATAAAAAAGAAGTTGCAAAGTAGATAATGACATAATCATTCAGGTGTAGGAGAAGCAACCAAAGTTAATGAAGTTATCCTTCAAAGTTTTTCAGATTTGCAGAGACAAGGATCACTTAGGATCAACCATGGGTAGGAGCATATGACTAATTTGGCATATGGTAGTAGGTCTCATGGTGGCCACATGTTAGATAGAGATGAAATGATCAGAGATGGAAGGTTCTCAGACACACCTAATAGGAGAGGCGATGGACATAGGTTATATCCTAGTTCTGGTTCTAATAAGTACCATGGTCATCATCGTTGTTATCCTTACAAGAGGAATGACAATGGATATTTGTCGAATGAGTTCAAGAAATCAAAGCCACGTACCTTTGATGGGGATTTGAAGAAACCAGAAGATACAGAGTGCTTGGATGACAACGGAGAACAAAGGATCTTACAAGGTAAGAAGAAGGAAACATCAGTTAGGATGGTTACAACTATGCAGGAAAAGCACAGTCACAGAAAATGGTGTGTGTTATTTGTAATGCATATTTCTAGTGACAGAGGTAAGGATGTTGAGGATGCAGAGGTATTGAGTAGATACTCGGTTTTACAACAGTTTAAGGATGTGTTTCCCTCAGATATTTTAGAGTTGTTGCCTCGTAGAGAAGTGGAATTTCCCATTGAGTTAGTACCAGGGGCAACACCAACATCAAAGGCACCATACAAGATGAGCACACCAGAATTAGTAGAGTTGAAGTTGCAGTTAAAGGAAATGCTTGACAAGGGATACATTAGGCCAAGTGTATCACCTTTGGGTGCACCAGTATTGTTTGTGAAGAAGAAGGATGGTACTCTCAGGTTATGCATTTATTATAGACAGTTTAAAAAGGTAACTATCAATAATAGGTATCCATTGTCGAGGATTGACGAATTGTTTTATCAGTTGAAGGGAGAAACAATGCTCTCAAAGATTGATCTGAGATGAGGATATCACCACGTACACATCAAAGAAGAGGATATTTACAAGAGTGCTTTTTGAACTAGGTATGGGCATTATGAGTTTGTTGTAGTTCCATTTGGTTTAACTAATTCTCTAGCTACTTTTATGTGCTTGATGAATAGTGTGTTGTGTACTTATCTGGACAAGTTTTTTATTATGTTCATTGATGTTATATTGATATATTCTAAGAATGAGGAAGAGCATGTTGAACACTTAGCAGTAGTGTTGAGATTTATAAGAGAGCATCAGCTGTATGCCAAGCTTAGCAAATCAAGTTTATTTCAGACAGAGATACATTACTTGGGGCATGTTGTTTCTAAGGAAGGCATAGCAGTGGGTCTGGAAAAGATAAGAGTTATCATGGAATGGGAAGCTCCTAGGAATGTGGATGAGGTAAGGTCATTCATGGGCTTAGCAGGTTACTATAGGAGGTTCATCAAGAACTTCTCATGCATTGCATATCCTATTACATCATTGTAAAAAAAAGGTAATAAATTTTAATGGATAGAGGAATGTGTAGCCAGTTTTGAGTAGTTGTTGACAAATGATTGATTTCTTAAGATGACAAATCTAGATAAAGAGTTTGGTGGTGTGTATAAATGCTTGAAAAAGAGGACTCGGTGGAGTCCTTATGCAGGAAGGACAAGTAGTATGTTATGAATCAAGTAAATTGAATGAGCATGGGCATAATTATGTTACACATTATCTTGAATTGGCAACGATCATCCATGCTTTGAATACGTGGAGGAAATATCTTCTTAGCAAGAGTTTTGTACTAATGAGTGATCACAGTGGATTGAGATACTTATTTGACCAACCAAATCTAAATGTCGGGAAAGTTAGATGGTTGGCCATGATCAGTCAGTTTGATTTCGAGATCAGGTATATTAATGGTAAAGAAAACAGGGTTGTAGATGCTCCTAGCAGAAGAATGTAGGTGAATCATATAAAAACTGTGTTATGATGGGATAGATCTATAGTATCGAATCTTACAAGAAGTACAACAGGATGATGTGTACATGGAGCTTAAGCACATGTTACAACAAAGTACAAGTGAACGGGATGTGGACTATCATCTTACAACAAATGGTTTGATCTGATTTAGGGGCATGATCTATGTGTCGAACAACAACGAGCTCAAGAAGCTTAACTTGAGGGAATTTCATGCTAAGTCATATTTAGGTCATTTTGGATATCAGAAGACATTGATGGCAATGAATAAGTTAGACTATTGGTTGAATTTGAAGAAGGAAGTGGCAGAGTTTGTGGCTAGATGTTTGAATTGTCAACATGTAAAAACAGAGATTAAGCATCTAGGTGGTTTACTACAGCCAATTATGATTCCATAGTGGAAATGGGAGGTCATTTCCATGGACTTCATTATAGTTTTGCGAAGGACATATAGATAGCATGATTCCATCATGGTTGTGGTGGACAGGTTGACAAAGGTAGCACACTTCATTCCAGTGAAGTCTATGTATTCAACTAGTGATGTAGCACAGGTCTTCCTTAGGGAGATAGTGATGTTGCATGGTGTTCTGAAGAATATTTTGTCAGACAGAGATGCTAAGTTCACTTCCAAATTCTGGAAAAAATTATTTGCAGGTTTGGGGATAGAGTTCGCCTTCAATACAACTTATCATCTGTAGACATATGGACAAAGAGAGAGGGTCAACAAGATTCTAGAGGACATGTTGAGAATGTACGTCATGCATCAACAACAAAAGTGGGAAGAATATCTTCCATTGGTTGAGTTTGCTTACAACAATGGGTATCAAGAGTCGCTAAGGATGAGTCTGTTTGAGGCATTGTATGGGTGGAGTTGTAATACTCCCATTAGTTGGAGTGATCCAGCAAACAGGGTGTTAATAGGACCAGACATGTTGGTAGAGATGGAACAAGAAATACACGTTATCAAGAAAAATATAAAGGAAGCACATGACAAGTAGAAATGTTATGCAGATCAACATAGGTTGTTTAAGGTGTTTCAGGTTGGGGAACATGTGTACTTGCGCATCAAGCCCAAGAATATCTCCTTGAGTATTGGGTCATGTGTGGAGCTGACACCTAGGTATTTTTGGCCGTTCGAGATACTTGAGAGGATTGGGCTAGTGGCCTACATACTTGCACTACCTCTGAAAATGAAAATTCGTGATGTTTTCCACGTTTCATTGCTTAAAACACATGTAAAGGATGTTGATCATGGTATTGATTACTTTGTATTGCAGGTGGAGCCAGAAGGAGAATTCCAGCTGGAACCTCGGTGTATTTTTTAGAGAAATATGCTCATGCTACAGAACTGAGCAATTGAGCAGGTTAAAGTGCAGTGGAAGCACTTTGGGCCCGATGAAGCTACATGGGAGATGGTTGATAAGATGTGGGCTATATATCCTTGTTTTTATTCTGGTTGAAGCAAAGCAGTTTTGGTATATGTACATAGGTATATGTATGTAAATAATGCAATGAGCTAAGTTGTAAAGCTCCAATAAATGGTATAGGTGTCATGTTGTTATTTGTCATGTTGGTTTGCTTTTTAGAAGATTGATCATTGTAAATATTGCATCGAGCTAAGTTATAAAGCTCCATGGGAAATATGTTTTTCTTTTCAACGGTATTGCTGGTTGTAGGTATCATTGACCACCGAGGATGGTATTCCCTAAGGGGGAGGGGTTTGTAACAACCCCAAGTTAGAAATCCATGTAATAGAGTTAATAAAGGCAAAATAATACCAAGGTCATGGGACACTTGTTCCAAGATGAATGTTGGGCAAAACATTATAATCTGGGTGTTCATTTGGTTTATTATGGCTAAGGAAATTGACAAAGGCAATGGAAAAGGCATTGAAAAGGCAAGAGGCATTAATTGGAATTTTATTTATGAAAATAATGGAAATTAGGAGGAAATGAAGGTGAAAGGTTACAAGTTGCATGTGAGGAGGAAAATGAAGGAAAAATAATGGAAATTGAATAAAATAGAAGCATCATTCATAAAAAAGTCTTATGAGGATCAACTCACAACCTTTTTATCAGTTCAACCTTCTTTCAGTTCAATTTTGGAGCTCTATCTCTATTCTCTCTACTCTCTCATACTCTCATACACATATTATTCATGGAGCACTCTAGCATTGGAGGAAGGAAGGTAAAGGAAGGACAAGAAAGCAAAGATCAAGCAAGGAAGAGCAGGATCAAGCGACTACAGCGGGATTACTTGCAGGTATCGAGTTGCATGAATGATTTCCTTGTTATTTTTGGCATGAATGGTACATGCATGTGTGTATTTGGTTCTGTTGTTTTCATTGGCATGGGTTTTTCCAAGCGTGACAGTAGTTTTCAGCCTTGCCTTTCCATTTTCGAAGCGTCATGGTGTGATGGGGTTTCTCTTATTCAGTTGATCTGGATTTCCTAATGGTTTTGAAACTGAGTGGGGTGGTCTTTGGGAGAAACACAAGGCCTAGGAATCCTTGGACCGATGAAGGTGGGATTATGGTAAAGCCTGATTATGTATGCCCTCGTTGGGCCTAGGAATCCTCGATCGGTGAATGGTGCGATATATAATAAATCCTAGATGGTGGAGATAAACAAATTTCTCATGGTTTAGGTGGAAAGATCCAGAGGCATCCATGCTTATATAGGCCTAGTGATCCCTGGACTAGTATATGATGGGATTGCGGTAAAGTCTGGTAGTGTACGTTTCTTTTTTGGGCCTAGGAATCCCTTGGCTGGATTGCAGTAAAGCCTGGTTGTATAGAATAGGGCTTGGTCCTAGGAATCCTTTAGTGGATATCAGTAAAGCCTGAGCAAGGCCTGATTTTTTTGATTGTAAGTCTCACATTCATGCTTGGAATATGGCACGAGGGATATTAGCTGAAAGAAAGATATGGTTCAGCCCAATCTATGGTCGAGTGGTATGTGGAAGCCCCAAGATTGGTTGGATTTTGCATATGTTAATAAGATCTCTTTCCTCTTGTGTTTTATGTGTAAATATACTTGTTAATATGTGGTTTTAATGGTTTTTCTATAATTGTGGATCTATTGGTTATAAGCAAGGTTTATGACAGAGTTGAGTTAGGGATCTCATCATGTTTTGATTAGTGAATGAATGTATGAACTAATAGATGATAATTTAGCTATTGTAAGAGGGCATAAGACCTTCTTGACGAATATCAGGTGAGTATGAGGTCCCTATGTTCAGATATGTTGTTATGACTTGTAGATTACATGTTCATGATGTGTTTGACAAAATGTTTGTCATGGCTAGGCCATTTCAAGTCAGGTGCTTATTCAAGTTTTTCTTTAGAGGCCTTGTCATCTTGTTATTTATCATTTTTGGAAGTTTCATGAAGTTCTAGGTAGAGGCCCGAGTCCTAGCCTTGAAAAATTGGCCCATAATTCGGGGTCGCTGGCACAGAACTACCTGAAAAATGCCACAGTCGCATGGATGCCATGTTGTAGGAAAAACTTGAGGGTATTAGTCACATTGAGGGCTTGTCATGGGTGCGGCTAGGGGTCTAGTTTAGGAAAAAAGTAGGTTAACTTAGGGGTTTGGCACCTAGATATGTTGGTTAGCCCCTAGGGGTCATGTAGCTTCTGAGGAAGATCAGTTTGGTTTTTGGTGTGTTGATTCCACTTCCTTAACTGTACATGGGGAGTTGAATCATATCATAGTAACTCTTCGTCACATGTTTACCTCAATGGATTGGTTAGCTTGGGTAGATGTGGGAGGTGGGTGCTACAATGTTCCGACCATACACAATCACTCAGACACCTTTCTTGTATCCCCCACCTAGTTTTGTCTCACACCAAGTCTTGGCAGCACTGAAATTTCCAAATATGACTTTTGTGGTACCTATTTGGTATTTGACCCCAAAGGCCATCTCATAAAACTTAGGTATTACCACAACAAGCATCTTTCCCATAGCCACCCCTAAGGAAGTCACCCCAAAACGAGTTATACCTATGTTGACACTAGCAATTGCCACCAAAGGGGACAAGCAGAAAGGAAAGAAGGTGGAAGCCTCAACCACTTCCTCATCCAGGGTACCACCACCCTGCGCATTATGTAAAGTATTAGGGCACCCTACCAACTTGTGCCCAGAATTAGAGGAGTTAAAATAATCTCTTCTTCGCACCCCAAAAATGTTAGTAGAACCACCTCCACTTTTAGGAGATAAGGCTACAACAACACGTAATAAGGTATTATACACAAATCATGCATTCATTATATGCGCTAAGTACATACATTACACACATCACTATCCTAAAATTCCTCATTATTGAGATACATTGGGAGCCCTTGCTCAAGCCAATGTTGTGACACCATCACTTCCCGTCGTGCTAGTGGCCGATGATGGGTCCAAAACCCATTTATTGTGTCTTTGAGGAAGAAGCTTTAGGCCTAGTTTAGTCTTGCACCCATTTTTATTCTACATCTCACCTGCTATCAATATCTAGTAGGATGGAAAAACTTCCTACGACAATGTTTCCAAAACCTTCCCACTCCTGTGCCCTATGTGATAGCCAGAGACATTTGATTAATCAATGCCGAGAATTGAGAAAAATAAAGGATGTTTTTCTCTTATTGTTCCACCTTTGTTGACCTTCCCGCTCACACCAATCTAGACACATGCACAACCATTGTTTCATTTGTTCCCAAGTTCATCATATGTGGAACTATCAATACCTTCATCGATTTCGAGTAGCAAGAGCAACCTTGCATCAAACTAACATTGGGATCACAAATCCTCCTCCCATCATTGATGCTAAGATCAAGTGGTAGCTCGTGCCCTTACATGCCCCACCTCATGACACCAACCACCCATCATCATCATGAACCATGAAAACTACTGGTACACACACCATTTATTACATTGGCATGGAACCATCAATAAGTGCAGTACACATGTGTGACATTTGTAACAACACATTTCATAGTTTGGAAACATGTCCTATGTTGTAAATATTTGGAGAGCTTAGCATACAACATCACGTGGTTCGGGTAATCCTTGAACACCCTCCTCCCACAGAGGAAGATGCCTTGCCTCTTAGGATGCCAAAACTATCTCGGGAACCTTCTCCCACTCATCATCAAGCCACCATCATGGAAATTCTCCCACCCCTGGGCGCTGATGACACACAACACCACATACGATTCATTTCCTTAACCCTAGGAACCCCGATTCGTGGCGTATGCTCTTCATTTCTTAGTGTCAAGACTGCATCAACCACCTCAAAGGTATCACCACCCCCAAATGTGCAGACCCATGCGATCTGCACATTGTCAACTTCATTGGGTTCTACGGAAGAAATCTCTAAGTTGTTCTCTTGTTTGTCAACCAACACCGCTAGGTCCCAATCCCATCCTCAAGACCTCTCGCAACCACTATCACCATTAGACAATATTTTTCACTCAGATGAAGATATTCTTGAGGTCATGACGGAACCCTAGTGTCCTTGGGATGCCATGCATCACTTCTCTTTCTTTTTACCTAAGAAAGCATTCTCACCTATTGATGCACCAAGCCACAATATTTTCACTATAGAAACAAAGGAATTCCTACCACCAAGACAGGTTCAAAAATCCCTTTCCTACACCAGATTCATTTGAGGAAGGGAACATGTCCAATATCTCATTTATAGTCAAGGTAGATATTTCCACTAAGCTTGACATAGTCGAAGAAATATCACTGGGGGCAACATGCTCCCCAGATGAAGTGGCTTCATACAAATCCCTATTTTAAGAATATAGGTACATATTCGCATGGTATTACTTGGAAATTCTAGGCATTAGTCCTATAATAATGGAGCACCACATCGACACATGACCTTATGCCTACCTTGTTAGGCAAAATCAGTGTCATCTCCACCCACAAGGAAGAATTGATTAAATAATAAATCAACAAGCTTCATAAGGTCAGTTTGTTCTACCCTATAGCTTACACATCTTGGATTTCTAACTCTGTACCCATCATGAAGAAACAGAGCACGATTCAAGTTTGCTATGAATTTAGAGATATGAACAAGGCATGTCCTAAAGATAATTATCCTACACCCTTCATCGATCAAGTAATCGATGCATGCACCGAACACGAAGCCTTATCCTTCATGGATGGCTTGTCAGGATATAACCAGATTCATATATGACATACCAATCAATACAAAACATCCTTTATGACCCCATCGGCCATGTTCACCTAATGAGTAATTCCCTTTAGCCTTAAAAACACTGGCGCCACGTTTCAACAGGCCATGAACTATATCTTCCATGACTTGGTTCATCTCATACTAACCTATTTGGATGACCTTACAGTGCAATCCAAAAAGTTCTCAAACCATTTGGAAGATCTCCACCTGTTTTTTCAAAGGTATTGGTAATATAACCTATGCTTAAACCCTCTTAAGTGTGTCTTTTGCGTCAATGCAATACTACTACTGGGATTCATTGTTTCCCAACAAGGCATTAGAGTCAACCCTTTGAAGGTCAAGGCCATCCAAGAAATCCCATCTCCAAGAACTTTGAAGAAATTGCATTGCAAGGTAAGGCCAACTTCTTACGTTGCATTTTACCCAATTACACCACTTGTTCACACGGTTTCTTATGCCTTCTTCACCAGGACATTCCCTTCCATTGGGATGAAGAAGCCCAAAAATCATTTGAGGCCTTGAAAGATACATTATCACAGGCAATGTTGATTAACCCTCCTGACGATACGAAGGACTACACCCTCTACTTATCAGCGTCATAAGTGGTCATTGCAGGGTTATTAGTCCAAGAAGGAACAGATAATAGAGAACACATCATCTATTACATAAGAAAAACCCTCTCCTGGCATGCTTTAAAGTATGAGTTAGCATAAAAAACAACCCATAGACCTAGTACACTCAGTACAAAAGCTTCAACACTACATCATCTTGCATACCACCACCGTAATAGCAAACATTAACCCCATGAGATACTTTCTCACTCGTCTTATGATGAACCATAAGTATGCCTGATGGTAGTCTTTTTGCAAGATTTCAACTTATAGTTTGCTTGCCCTAAAAGCAAGAAAGCTCTTATCCTTGCAAAATTCATTGCAGATCTCCCCATAGAATCCCAAGGGTCTCTTGTTAATGATCCTTTCCCAAACAAACACTTGTTTTTCATCTCTGTAGATGATACCTTGTACGATGATATCCTTATCTTTTTTCAAACTCAAAATTTCAACCCTCAGCTCAGTCGCAATGATCATAGGTGCATTCGCCACCAAGCCCCTTATTATCTGCTTATGGGGGACATCCTCTACCATTTTGGCATCGATACCATTCTTCATCGATGCCTTACCATTGAGCAAGTTGAGAAGGTCTTAAATGACTACCATAACAAATCTTACATCGGCCACCTATCATGGATTGACACTTCCCAAAAATTCCTTTGCACCAGTTATTTTTGGTCCACTTTGTTTCACAATTGTGTTCAAGCAGTCAAATGATGTGAACGTTGACAATGATACACTCACAAAGCACGAGCTCCACCATCTCTCCTTCACCCAGTCATTATCGCAAGCCCTTTCTACAAATGGGGCATAGACTTCATGACCCACAATCCACAGTCTCAAGGTGGCCATAAGTACATTATGGCCTTCGTCGACTACTTTACCAAATGGGTAGAGGACATGCCTAGTTATAATAACACTGCTGGAACCACTGCGCAATTTTTCTTCAACCATGTTATCACACATTTTGGTGTTCCCAAGGAGTTGGTCTTGGATCATGGCAAATACTTCGAGGATGAGATATTTCAAGAACTATCCCAACAACTTGATTTTTCACATGAGTTCTCTTCTCCATACTACCCCCAGTCTAATGGTTAGGCAGAATCTGTCAACGAAGTCCTAAAAACAATGTTGCAATGTATGGTGAAAAAACATAAAACCAATTGGCATAACATCATTTTTTTAGCCCTATGGGCATACCGCACTACAATCAAGGCATCCACAGGGTTCACATCTTTCCAATTATTATACCGGGTCAAGGTTGTACTCCCCATTAAGTGCAAGATCCCTACCATACACTCATCCATCAAACTCCTCTTAGACACCTAACCTTTAGAGCAGAGGCTAGTAAAGTTGGAACACGTTGACGAAAGTCAGCAAGAATCTCTCCAACATAATGTATTCCATAAAAAGAGGACAACATCTTCCTTCAATCACAACGTCACCCCTTTTTCATTCACAAAAGGGGATGTAGTACTTCGCTATGATGTTGCAAAAGAAGCTTTAGGACCAAGTAAGTTTGAAATTTTATGGAAATTCCCTTATATAGTTAAACATTGCCTCCTCAAAGGAGCATACATGTTAGCAGAGCCTAATGGGACTTGCCTCAAAGAGCCTGTCAACATGCTCTACCTCAAAAAAAATTATCCATAACACTTAATTAATCCCTAGGATGTAAATTCATGCACCTTGACTTATTTTTTATGATGATCACCTCATCACGAATGTACTCTAAAACCATACTCTCATCATGTGTCGCAGATGGATCACTCGCCAACCTATCATCATGGGTTCACTGATGGTGCTTCTTGATGGTTGCAAAACCTCGCTGCAGCAGCCTGGGCCATATAATCCCCTGACCTAACACCCTTCTACCAGAATGAGATTTGCATCGGGTCAGCCACCAATAATCAAGCTAAATAGGAGGTCACCATAGGCCTCTTGGTCGATTCCTCCCACCTAGGTATCAGTCACTTGCATGTGTTCCTTGACTCCCAACTTGTTGTATCACATTTGAACAAAACCTTCAGGGTATGTGACCCTTTTCGGAAATGCCTGCATAAACAAAGGTTATCTCGTGGTTTTGATCATATCATATTTTCACATATACCAAGAAATCAAAATCATATAGTCAACTACATAGATAATCAAATACTGGACTGGAACACATCACATATACATCATCATTGAGACACATAAGGAATAATGAGCATATCCATCAAATAAATGCAAAATACATCACATTCATGAAAAGCATAACATATTAACACATCATGAGAGTCGTATATAGCTAGAAAAAATGAGTCATAAAAAAGGGGAGAGTCCTCATAATGTGTGATTCCCCTAGTACATATAATAACTACATCTAGGGTTGGGGCCCAACACCCCTTGCACCACCTGCACTTCTGCATGAGGTCCTCCTATCTCACCTGGTCACACGGGTGAGGCCTTTTTCATTACAATTGCATGTATCGCGCGACTATTTATCCCTTACTCACTCGTGCAGGTTTGTACTTGTTTTCCTAAAAAAAATTGTACAGGCCACCCTGTATGATCTGTCTAGCCTAGACTACTAAATGAACAAAGGTGGGGTAGGGGCCTCTAGCATATCTCTCACCGCGCACTACCCAGGTGCTCTGGTTGACCGCTACAAATGAAAAAATGCCCGAACTCTACTTTGGGCTATACGTAAACAAGTATAAATGAGGTGGTAATATGAACTCCACACCCTTATATATAGTCCTCTCAGCCATTCTTCTAGAGACCTATTCAAGAGCTCACAACTTCTGTTCACAAAACCAACATCGATGTTGGTATTGGGACATCCCCACTACGTCATGGTACCCCCCATTTCATTTCAACAATGTACTATTTTTCAGGCCCGTTCTAGGTTTTAGAGTATCCATGGAGAGTTCCTTTTCATATTTTTTGGTTCATCTTATTTAGCTCATTTCATTTTATACATGGTTTCATCAAGATTCTTTCACTTGGGATATTAGTTTTCAAAGTGGCAGGTTCCCCGCAGTTTCTCAAGAAAATCATTCCCCCAATGACAATCGACAGTTAAGGTATCATTCTTTACACAAGATGATAGGCTTCCTTTAATTATTTGCATATCCTTACATCATTTCTCTGAAATAAACCATAGGGTCTATCAACTCGAGCACGCTTACCACCACCTTCCACTTGCACATGGTAGACATCCACGTTAGTCGATAACACTTCCCCTACATGGATTACCTCATTTTATAGTTCACCTTACACTATTGGGATCCATGACCACCCCCAAGGCCTGGGAGCCATCTCATATGCGTGTCTTGAAGATCAGCCTCATTCTCCTCTTCTTTACTCATTTCTTACCAACCCCACTCTTGGGCCACCATATTTATTCATTGTTGGATTGAATTAAATGCACACCCGCATTCTACATTTGGCCTATCACCCCCCCATATGACAACATCCCATCTGCATCACTTCATCTGCCTCACCAACCTCATAACGAGACCAACAAATGGGGCCCCCACCCTCAGAAAAAAGAAAAGAAAAGGAAAAAAACCAATGGGGCACTTGCCTCCATGTTTGTACATCCCAAACTTTTGTGTCAGTTACCCGACAACAGTCCTTAGTCGCCCTTGGTTGGAACTTACTTTTGTCACCCACACCATGATTCATCATTCATTCATTATCTACCATGATAGTCAGGACATACTCATACCCCCCCTGGACATCCTACCGGCTCCAGGGGAATTTCCCCTAGAAAAAATGTTTTAACTGCTGCCACACGCATTACAACTTCAACTTTGGGTAGTTTTCCATATCCAATCATGTTGTCAACTCTCATTATCATGTATTTATAACCCATTATATTACAACCATCTCTATTCCTTCACCAAGATTCCCTGAATCAACTTTTCAGGTGGTTAACGCTTCTTTCCTATCGACTTCAATGCTCATATTCCAAGATTGAAGCAGTACCTGGGTTGCTCCCCTCTTTAAGGGAAAACCTCAAGTGGCACAGTGGGAATCATTATTGCCTATTGATTTCATCGATCTCCATGACATTCGACACTAGCATATCTTTTCATGCCAGGGTAGTATCGTACTTTGTGATTGTTGCAGTTCTCTCATTCAGACAAAGGCCCGAGTATCCCTTAGCACCTCATTCAATAGTGCTTACCTTTCAATAGATGGTAGGTACCCAAATTCGAAGAACCATGCATCCCATAACAACTCATTTAGTAGGGATTTACCTTTCATGCATGGGGACACTCAATTCAGTCTATTTTTTAAAGACACCCCTGAGGGAATAAGCAATTATCTTCATCAACCATCAACATGTTAGCCACATCAACACTGACTTAACATGACCATTTCATGTATGATTGTAATACTTAGACACAGTCATCAAAATGAGCATGGGATATTCCTGCCTCGTATAGACACTTTCGCATCAATATTTCTTCAGAGCATGGTTCTCTTTAGTTCTCAATTTCTCAATCAAGGATTTTCCCTAATCATCTCTACAGTAAGTTTCTCTATATCGCAAGAAGATTGCAAGATTCTTAGTTAGATCAACAAAAAGTGTGATGTATCATGTGGAAATCATACACTCATTTGTACGCACTAGAAGACACTCAAAGTTAGTGTTCAACACATATAGAGGTTATATTTTAAGCTAAAAGCACCATGAAGACCAAAAATTAAAATCTTTCCTAAGTTTCAAGTTTAAAAAATGAACGGCGTGGGTGCACCATTACCAAAAATTAACAACTGCATTGTTGTTTCTTCGATAGCCACGTAGTCGCAAAAAAGTTCAGTTAGCACCTTGGGCCGCAAAATTGATTGAAGAACACTCTGAATCTTAACATGATGCGCTAAAAAAGTCAAGCCTTGAGCCCCAAGAATCATTAAAGGCAAGGAGATGGTAGCTCTCATCTCATTTATAAGGAAAACAACCACATTGATGAGCCAAAGGAGGGAAGGAGTGTCCAAAAACTCTATAAATACAAGTTCATGGAGAGCCAAAAAAAATAAGAAGTAGTGCATTGTTATGCTACCAAAATTGCTCTCTAGCAATCAAGCATATCATCAAGAATATAATTCCACCATTTAGAGTGTCCTCTATGCTTCTTTGAGAGAGAAAGGGGTTGCAAAGAGATTGAGAAAGGGAAATCCTTATTGAGAGTTTTTGAGCACCATTGCTCAAACAACTCTCTTCAAGTGTCTTTGATACTTCTATTGTAACTCTTCCACCACTAGCAATCAATAAAGAGTATCCTTTTCCTACAACTTTGTTGAAATATTTTGCTTCACTAAGCTTGTTTATGTATTATTTAGTGTAGTTTTAGATTATATTTGTTCATGAATCGTTTCCATTAATTCCAATACTTTGTTTATTCATGTTTGTCCACTAACAACATCCAATTGTTTGTATGTTCCTTGTAGGTAACAACCAACTCCAAGGAAGGTGTTTGTGGTACCCATAGGCAATAAACACACCATTATAGGAAGGGGAAAGGTGCATGTGATGACCCTTAAAGTCATGTGATTATGCATAGGTGTTACACATCAATTTGTTGCACTTATGCAAACGATGGCAAATCTGGGTCTTTTGTGATCCAATGAACTATGGTCATAAATCCCCTTGAAATATGGAATAAGTACCTATCATAAAGTATAAGAACCTTGGGTTAAATACTTTAAAAACCCTAGTTTTGGATATCATCGCAGGTCCTCAGTTCACAACTTGCGATGGTTTCACCTTGAATAACTAATGACCCATGATGTCATCATGGTTTATCTTTGTTACAGTCATGATGATCTTCTTACGTGAGTAAAAATAAAAAGTAAACGAGGTTTCCTTTTTTAAAAGCCTTGTGGTTGGTATCTAATCCAAATTGATTGAGATTGAGCTTGAGTTGCCCATATCCTAGGCCTCCTTCCTCCTATAGTGGATCCATCCCACTCATTGTGCATCTCTCTCCTCCCTTCATGAATCTCTCAACTCCACTCCTTCCTATCAGTACAATTCCTTCAAAGAGAGTTGGGTCGCCATTTAAGACCTCTGAACTTACCTACATGTTGCTCAAATTTCCATTGGAGTCTTTTTTCGTAATTTTAGTATCTCGAGGAAAAAAAAGTGTAAAATAATACAAGGGAGAGCTCGTTTAACCATGATTGACTAAAGTATTACCTTTTTCATAAATAGTATACGTAGTCCATAAAAGGGGTAAGCTTATATTAGGTATATGTTTCTTCATACACTTTTATGAGCACGAAAGAAACAACATTACTCGACAATCTTTTCATATTTCAAGAGTCTAAAAAGAGCTTAAAGAGGTCACCAGGGGGTTCCTTTTTCGTAAATTTAGCTTTAAAGAGCCTAAAAAAGTGATAAAAATATACTCAGTAACTTATTATCATGTATTTACAAGCACGAGAAGGAACAAAGGCTAAGCCTGAGACAAGTTTCAATTTTACACAAGCTTGAAATAGAGAAAAAACTAGGCTTGAGATAGGTTTAATTTTTTATAAACTTGAAATAGAGAAAAAAATGTGCTTGAGATAGGTTTCAATTTTACACAAGTTTGAAATAGAGAAAAACTATGCTCGAGATAGGTTCCATTCCCCCCAGCAAAATGGTAGAGGCTAGTGTCTTAATTCTAGCATGATGACTAGAGGCATATGGCCCCCAAACTTCATTTCATCCGCTCAAGTAGACTATTGGTTACTAATAGGTGGATGAAATGAAGGTTCATTTATGAGTTCAAGTGAAATGCTCGACTCAATATTTACGAGATCTAGTCAAAGACTCAAATCAATTAGAGGGGGATATTTCATTTCTTAATGAGCTTGATGTAGGAAAATAACTATGCTTATGATGACTTGATTCATTTACTAGCTTCACATAGGAAAGGAACTATGCTCATTACACCTTGTTTCAATTTTTTATGAGATTGACACAAGAAAAAAACTATGCTCATAACACCTTGTTTTATTTTTTAACGAGATTAACACAAGAAAAGAACTCCAATGGAAATTTTAGCAACATGTAGGTAATTTCATAGGTATGAAATGGAAACCCAACTCTCTTTGAGGGCATTGTACTTATAGGAAGGAGTGGAAGTTGAGATATCCATGAAGGGTGGAGAGGAATCCACAATGAGTGGGATGGATCCACTACAGGAGGAAGGTGGCCCAGGATATGGGGTGCTTGAGCTCAATCTCAACCAATTTGGATAAGATACCAATCATGAGGCTTCTAGAAAAGGAAGCTTCATTTACTTTTTATTTTTACTCTTGTAAGAAGATCACCTCCACTGTAACAAAGGCAAACCGTGATGACATCGTGAGTCATTAGTTATTCAAGGTGCGACCATCACAAGTTGTGAATTGAGGACCCGCGATGATCTCCAAAATAGCGATTTTTAAGTATTTAATGGAAGATTCTTGTACTTGATGATAGGTACTTCTTCCATATTTAAAGGCGATTTATGACTATAGTTCATCAGATCATAAAAGACCTGGATTTGGTATCATTTGCATAAGTGCAACAAATTGATGTGTAACAATAGGTATTATGTTTTGATCATCTAAATTTCAAGAGCTAGGAGTTTATACATATAATTATTTAAATATGTAGCTTAGCATTGAATTACATTTCATCAACATTATTTCTTACTACCCCTCCTGCCTTTTTCTTTGAGAATTAATTTCATTGAACAAGTCCCTTTTCCTTTAGATATTCATAGACAAGCATTGTACTATGAGTAATAATTGCATAGTGCGGTGGCATTTGTTGAATATTTACATTTTATTGGCTTTAATTATAATTTCCTCTCCACGTATTACCCATTTTAGCTTTAATGGCTTAGAATTTTTCTTCATTTAGACCTTTCTAGTGACATTTGATAAGTCAAACATGAAAATGAATGTATTTTAATGGATGAGATGGAGCGATGGGGGAAAGCAAAAAGTGTTAATTATGATTGGGATGTGAAAGATACTACCTTAAATGGTTCACTAATAATACAAATTTATTAGATAAATGGCGACACTTCTAAAGGAAAACCATATCTCAATGCTATGGCAAGGAAACTGATAAAACTATCATATTATGAAGTGTTATTAGATTTCATTTAGAGTTTACCACTTTCATGGCATGACCTAGAATTTATAACACTATATCCAAGTAAGGATATTGATGCATGGAACATCCAAGAGAGCATGTTGAAGCAAATAAGTGCATTTGTTAATCTAAGAGGTGAGGGGGATTTTTATTCTTGTAGGTTTGAAATGTCTTCTACATAGGCTAGTGTCCTATGTGTAAGAAATGAAGTCCTCTTTAGGTGGTTGTTCGAGAGGAATAACTAATATGGTCTCCTTCCTCGTTTTTAACTTAGGAAAAGTACATTGATTAATTATTTGATAATGTAGACTTTGGAATATTTTTTTTCTAAGGATAAATAATTAATTATTTAATTGATTGTTCTAATCTGAAAGCTAGGATTTAATCCTAGCCCTCAATCACTTTGGAGATTAGGGTTTGGCCTATGGAGAATTATAAATGTAGCCTAAGGGAGATGATGAAGACACAACACGATAAATTTATAGATATTTTTTTTTAAGAATTTGCATGAGTCATAGTGTAGAGTCAGTGAGTAGGAGATTTACAAGTTGAAGAAAATAAAAAAGTGTTCAACTGGGAGTTTGAATGAGCACACTTTTGTTGGTAGGAGAGTCGAGATTTTCTTGACGATGAGGCTGAGGTGTGCCGCAAGCTTGGATACATCAAGTTTGTGGACTGGTCCACATGTGTGGGGATGTTGAGAGGGTTGAAACCCCACAAGTGGAGGGGTCAAGCAGTTTCAATAGGGCCAAGATTTTGAAAGAAAACCAACAAAGTGCAGGATGAATTTCTAGGGCCCGATTTTGCCAAGTTCCATTAATTGTATTTTTTTAGTATTTTAGAGGGTCACTTTCCCTAGTAAGGGAGCTCGTAATTTCTATGATAAATTTGATGAAAATATATTGGATGGTTAAAATAATTATTGTTCTTATCTAATTTATTTTTTGGAATATTTTCCACTATTATTTGCTAAGTTAAAGTGCCAAAGAATTTTCCGTTTGTAGTTTTCGTATTTTCTTTACTATGGGAAATTTCATTTTTTGGGAAAAATAATTTATGAGGGTAAAATACCTACATGAGACATTAAATCTAAAATTGGAACTTGAAAAAAGAACATGGTATCAAAGCCATATTAGTGGTCGAGGGTTTCAAACAACACTTTTTTTACAACATAATTTTTTATCAAAGGTTTTGTGGCTGAAATCGATATGGTAAAGATGCCATTATCAAGTCTAATACTTGAAGACATGTTGGAAGGGGTTGCAAAATTTAGTCTATGGAAGGGGAGGATCAGAGTATTTTTGATGGAAAATAGCATGTGGGAATTTGATGATAAAGAAATGCAAGTTCCTTCAAATCCTGCACAAGCAGTCAAACACAATTTGAAATATGTGAAGGCTAGAGGGATCATATCAAACACTATGAGGGATCACATAATCCCTCATATCATAGTGAAGCATATGGTCCATCAAATGTGTACAACCTTAATAAAGTTGTGCCAAAGTGATAACCAAAACAAAAATATGGTGCTAAGAGAAAAGGTAAGGAATATTAAAATGAACAAATCTAAAATTGTAGCCTCATACTTAAGAATAATTCAAGAGGTTCATGATGAAATATCAATTATTGGGAAAGTCATGGATGAGATAGAACTTGTTAAGATATCCATGAGTGATTAAAACAAGAAATGGACTACCTTTGTAACAAGTATCCTTGGCAAAGACAAGCTTATTGATTGGGCCAACTTATGGGATGACTTCACCCAAAAGGATATTTGGGAGAATTGAATATCTAATGGACAACATATAGGTGGAGATGAGGAAAATTTTGCTCTTGTTAGGTAAGAAAACAAGGGAAAAGGTAAATCCAATCAGAAACACAGTGGAGGAGCATCTTCACAAAGAGAGAAAAAGAAGGACATGACAAAATTTAAGTGCTTTGCATTTCATAAGTATGGTCATGATGCAGGACAATGCCTAAACAAGAAAAAAGGCAAGGGTAAGACATAAATGACTGCATCAACATAGATGGATGAGATAACAGATAAGTTCAAGAAGGAGTATGCATTGTTGTCTTATCTTTCAGGCACCATGACATGTGGTGTATGGTTTGTGGATAGTGGAGCTTCTCATTATATGATAGTCCATCTTGTGACCTCTTCACCAGTATGGACAAAGAGAATATTGATCTTCATGTGGAGCTCGGTGATAATACCAGGTATGCAATGGAGGGTGTTGGAAGCATAAAATTGCAACTAGACTTAGGGAATCTTTTGGAGGTGAAGGAAGTTTTATATGTACCTAAGTTGGATAAGAACTTACTCTTAATTTTAGCAATGGCGGATAAGGAATTGAGGTAAGTTTCACAAGAAGACAAGTACTTATCAGGCTGAAAGGAGTTGATCCTAGTGTGAGGCGAGCTATCGGTAGTAAAGAGAGTAAATTATGTTTTTTGAGAGGGAAACTAGCAAAAGCCCTTATGCATAGTAGTGAAAACCTAAGTGAGTTATGGCACATGAGAATGGGACATCTACATTATAGGACTCTACTATTATTACAGGAGATGACCATTGGTATTTTAGAGTTCAGTGTAGAGAAGGATGGTGTGTGCAAAGGATGTATGCCTGGAAAGCATGCTAAGGTAAAATTTCCTACCAGTGAGATGAGGTCTAATAGAGTTTTATATTTGGTTCATTTTGTTTTTTGTGGTCCTATGTTAGTGGATTTTGTATTTGGGTTTAGTTATTTTGTTACATTTATGGATGACTATTATAGGAGGACATGGATTTACTTCCTAAAGGCCAAGGATGAGGCCTTTGGTCGATTCTAAGATTTCACAGCTCTTATGGAGAATCAGACCAGGAAGAAGACTCTCCATGAGTTTAATAGATTCAACAATGAGGCAAGAATCAAGCAATAAATGAAAGCTCCATATAATCCACAATGGAATGGAGTAGCAGAAAAGAAGAACATGACTATAGTTGAAGCGACCAAGGCCATGATCCATGATCATAATTGTCCTTTGTTCTTATGGGTAGAGGCATGTAACATGACTGTATATTTGTAGAATAGGAATGATCACAAGGTAGTGGAGGACAAGACACCTAAGGAGGCTTTTACAGGAGTAAGACTGGAGATGGTCCATCTTCATATCTTCAGTAGTATAGTTTATTTCTATATTCCTTCAAAGAAGAGGACTAAACTAGATTTATTAGTAGAGAAGGTAATTTTTGTTGCATACTTTGAAACCTTAGAGTCCTACATGGCCTACATTCTAAGGAAAAGGAAAATAGATGTCAACCGAGATCCATCGGTCACATGGTTTAGATTTAACAGTGGCAGAGGATTGGGAGGGAGAGGCTCCAAAGGTTGAGTAGAGACCAACAACACTAGAAATAGGGACACAACCTTCTCATTAGGAGGAGTAGCAAGATGTTCCTTTGAGCTTTATTAGGAGGAGGATAAGATGGGCCGAGCAAACCTTGAGGGTTTCTAAGGAGAATGTGGAGGCTCCTAATAGGACCTTCAGGGAAAGTATATGACCTACCAGATCTTCCAGTTGTATGGCCTTAATGAGAAACATCAATGAGTCTGAGCCTTCTACCTTAGGAGGAAACATACTAGTACGTTTGGAGGTATCCCACAATGGAAAAGTATAATTCCATCATGAGGAATGATGTTTTGGAAATAATACCAAGGCCTGAGGGAAAGTGAGTGGTAACTTCTCGATGGATCTAGAAGATCAAACATGCAGATGATGGCAGTGTTAATAAGTAGAAGGCAAGGTTCGTGGCGAGAGGGTTCTCTTAGAAGGAGGGACTAGATTATGAACAAATTTTTGCACCTATTTCCATATATGAATTTATCAAGGTGATCGTGTCTATTGCTTCAGAGATAGGTTGGATGGTGCGTTAGATGTATGTTAAGAATGCCTTTTGCAATGGGGTAATTGAGGAAGAGGTGTATATTGGGAAACCTCAAGATTTGAGGTGAATGGGATGGAGTCCCAAGTATGAAGATTGAATAAATTCTTATATATGCTTAAGTACGCACCTCGCACATGGTACTCTAGGATTGAACGGTACCTATTTGAGTTGCGCTTCATGAAGAGTGAGGTGGACTCCAACTTGTACTATGTACCTGTTGATAATGAACCAACCATATTGGTACTTTATGTTGATGATATCTTTTTGATAGGATTGGAAAGGCTTATAGGGATGTATAAGGAGAACCTTCCTTTAGAGTTTGAGATGAATGATATTGGATTGATGCACCACCTTTTGGGATTGAAGGTGTGGCAACTGCTAGGAGATATTTTCCTTGGGTAGGGAAAGTATGCAGCTGAGACCCTAAAGAGATTTGTAATGGAGGATTGTAAGCCTATGTCTACACTTATGATCACTAACTTGAGGAGGATTGATTCTTCCAAGAGTGAGTTGGTGGATACCACTTTGTATAGGTATTTAATCGGGTCATTGATGTATCTTGTCAATACTAGACCATATACATGTTCTATGTTGAACACACCCATCCAGTTTATGGTAGAACTGAGGAGAGTCAATTGGGTGGCAATGAAACATGTGCTCAAATATTTTCATGGTACAAAGGAGTTTAGACTAAGGTATGCCAGATTTTGCAGAGTGTAGTTGTAGGGATACATATATTTGAATCGGGTTGGGAGTGCAATGGACATGAAGAGTACTTATGGATGTTGTTTTAGCTTGGGGTCAATAATGATCTTGCGATTTAGCAAGAAACAACACCCAGTCACACTTATCTCAACAAATATTAAATACATGACAGCAATTATGGTGAGTCATGAGGCCATATGGCTTCGAACGATACTCACATTATTGTTTGGTCTTGAGATGGGGCCTACAATGATCCACTATGATAAACAAAGCTATATCAATCTTTTAGAAAATTTGATGTTTCATGACAAGTCCAAGAATATAAAGCTTATATACCACTTCATTAGAGATGGGGTCCAGAGATATGTTATGAGATTGTAGTACATATCCACAGAAGAGAAAGTGGCAAATACTCTCACTAATCCCCTAGTGAAGGGGAAGTTTTTGTTTTTACAGGGACAACCCGAGGGCGGTGGAGAATCCCTTCCTTACTAGGAGGGAGTGTTGATTCATGTAGCTTTGGAAGGTCTTCTGCATAGGTTGGTGTCTTGCATGCATGAGAATAATTCCTCTTTAGGTGGTTGTTTAAGACGAGCAACTTATATGGTCTCCTTCCTAAGTTTTAACTTAGCAAAGTACATCTATTAATTATTTGATTAATGTAAACTTTGGGCTATTGTTTTCTTTTCCCCTTGGAGAAATCGTAATTTTATTCATGAGACAAAATTACATATTGTAGATGCTAAAAATCATATGCATATGATCTGTTCCTGTTTTCACATAAAAACATATATAATAAGAATAATAATAAAATTTAAAAAAAAAGGTACAACTAACCTATTCTTTTCTCCCTTTCTTTTTTTCCATTTTTTCCCAACCTCCAGTGTTGGGAGTGGATGTTACAATGGACAGCTAATTTTTATTTGTATTTATGGGATATTCTTTGTTAGAACCAGATCCTTCTGATCCATGAGATCGTTTGTTGCCACTTACTTCCATTCCTGTTAGTTGGGACTCTTGTTACTGCAAAGGGTTGTTGGGCCACAAGTTGCAGGGATTGGTGGGATCATTCTCCTCCTTTTGTGTGTTTTTCTGGACCTTTTGAACATCCATTTCTACTTTATTTTCTGTTGTTTTTGTTTTTTCTACTTCTTCTTCCAAGGGGTCTATATATTGCCATCCTTTTGGCTTTTTCTGTTGCTTCTTATTCCATTTGGGGTCTTTTCTAGCTTGTGGGCAGGCACTATGGTCCATGGAGGTGGCCTATTTGTAGACATCCATGGCATCGGAAGGTTGTATTCTCATAATCTAAAGTTTGATTCCACTATGTATTATTGAAATTCAATGTGATGTTGTTTGGTATTCCTTGGTTGAGATCTACTTCAACGCATATCCTGGAAAAAGTAAATATTACCCTTGTGAGTCTGTCCCCATCAATCTTTAGGAACTTTCCCAGGGAATTCCCTATGGCTATTAAAACATTATGATGCCAAAAGTGTAAAGGAAGGTTGTGAAACCTAACCCAAACAGACATTTTTGATACCACCATTGTGTTGGCATCGAATTTTGGGAACCAAGGGGTCATGAAGAGTCTTGCATTACCCTAGAACTATGATTCCTTATTGAGGATATGTTCCTCTTCTTGTCATGTGGTGAATTTGACTATAAAAAACCCATTAGGGCATAAGTATATTTCACAATTTGGTGACCATGCAACAAAAATCCATTGGTGCAAAACATCAGATTTAGGCCAAAAGCCGTTAAATCTGCATATAACTGCTTTAGAATAGAGATTTGAATACAAATCATTTACCTCAGGCATTATGACTATGAGAACAAGAGTCTCAGATTTTTTTTCCACAATGTAGGGCCCTGGTAGCTTGGGCAATGCTGCTGGTTTGGTTTGTGCTTTTGCCTTTCCTTTAACTGCATCTTTAAAAGACCCTGTGTTCTTTGAGCTGGTTCCAAAGCATCCACCCTGCAGACGCAAATTGATTATGATAGTCAAGTCTGTGACAATGCCATAATCCTGAAGTGTGTGATTATACTGAAGGTTGTGTCGTGAGTAGATCAAATTTTGCCTACATGCTGGTATGCCGAGGTGAGTTTGGATTTCATACCTTAATTCTTGGATCTTCCTCCCCTTCCAAATCCTCCATAAGTATGTCTGCCTTCTAGTGTTTTAATGAAATTTTGCATCAAGTCCGCCTCATTAGATTTTAGGTCTGTCTAAGAAGGGGCTCGATCTGTTGCCAATACATCTGGATCTGATGGATCTGAGCATATCAGTGCTATATCTGGTTCTCTCTTCGCCAAATATGGGGGCTTTGTGATCGATCGTATGCCAGATCTGTCCATTTTCTGTGTCCATGTTCCACCTAGGAATTTTTTTCTCTATGTTCCGTTAGAAGCATCAGATGGTTTTGTACTTCCCAAATTCCTGGTAGTATACCACTTGTATACCCTTCACTACCTTTTGGGGTTGGATACCAGATTTGTACCATGCGGCAACATATTTTTCTCTCTAGATCTGACCCGAAAGTTTGGTAAACGACCTTCTGGTTGTCCAGATCTAATGGATCTCTCTGGAAAAAGGCCGGTGCAAGAGGAGCGTATGACTTGGCTGAAGGTACGGGACCGGATCCATTTGGTTTATGCACTTCATATGCTATCTGCCACAACATATCTAAAATAAAGGTTGTCGTTCCCTTGACTGTGCGATTCATGGCATCAGATAGGTCTTGTTTTTGGTTGGATGGCCAATCTGACTCCCTGGTATGAGTCGAACACTGGATTTTTTCCTTATCATCCACGAAATGGTGCACCATGTGGCATGGGTGGGGTAGATCGGATGGAAAATGACCCTGCTGAATCTCCCAGATACTGCCCTGCACTTCCCATATCTTCCAAGAGGGTTCTCCTTTGTCTTTTGACTCTGAGTCAACGGGTCGATAGGAGACATAGCCAAGTCGTTTGCAAGATTTCATATCTAGCATCTCAGTGCCCATTTCTGTTAGCCCCTGTACCTTTCTGTGTGAAACGCTTTGATTCAGGAAGGGGCAAATCATCCTTATCCCATGTAGGAGTCGATCTGTGGCTTGGAAATCATATTTTGATTCATGGCAGTGCCAAATGATTGGTCGGTTGGCGAAGTCAGTGTGCACAACTTCAGATGTTCTGCAGAGGCAGTACACTCCCCTCCTACGTTCTCCATTGATGCCCAGATCACTGGTCTGGAGAGCAGTGTCGACGCAGAAAAAACTCTTGGAAATCCTCGCCATCCATTTTTTTCTTATTTCCCTCTTGGGCTATTGTTTTTTATAAGGATAAATATTTAATTATTTAGGTGACTTGGGTCCATTGTTGATTACAGAAAGCTATGATTTAATCCTAGCCCTCAATCACTTTGGAGATTAGGGATTTGGCTTATGGAGAATTATAAAAGCAGCCTAAGAGAGATGAAGATACAACACAAGAGAAACTCCCACAGAGATTCTCTAAATAATTTGCATGATTCATAATGAAAATTTGGTGGGTGAGAGATTCATAGATAAAGAAATAAGAAACGTGTGCAACCGGGATTTCGAGTGAGTACAATTTTGCAGGTGGAGAAAGCAAGAGGAGTGTTAAGATTTTCTTGAGGGTGAGGCTAAGGTGTGCCACGAGCTTGGAAAGGCTGAGTTTGTGGAATGGTGTTGCAAGTGTGGGGAGATCGAGATGGTTGAGGCCGCACCAGTGAAGGGGCCAAGCAACTTAGAAGGGCTGAACTTGTGAAAGACAACCAACAAAGTGCAAGATGAATTTATGGAGGTCAATTTTTCTAGGTTCCATTAGTTGTAATTGCTATGTATTTTTAGACGACCATTTTTCTTGGTAAGGAAGCCCATAATTTCTTTGAGAAAAATTAATGAAGAGAGATTGGAGGGTAAAAATAATTGTTGTTTTTCTTTTCGGGGTTATTTTCTGAAATATTTTATGTTGCTATTTGTTAAGGCCAGAGAATTTTTTATTTGTAGTTTTCAAATTTTATTTATTATGGAAAAAATTAATTACTAGATAAAGTAATTTTTAGGGTAAAATAATTGCATGAGACATTAAATATGAAAGTGACACTTAAAAGATAATAGGGGAGCATCTGATGTGCCACAACAAAGCTAGCAAAATCATATGTCTAAAGGATAAAATAAGTAAGCTACTTGAGTATGGAAAGTATGAGCAAGAAAGATTATGTAATCAACAATATAACACCCTTGTGAGGGTGCCTTTAAAATAGTTTCCCTTTAGGGGATAACATTTGGCTCCTACTTGGGAACCTGCACTCTCTGTAAGATGGTATGAGAACTCTATAATCTCTTCAATACCTATGATATACACATCTTCCTACTAGAGAAAAGCATAATCAAGGGTGAATCTACCACCGTGAGAGAAATAAACCCTAGTTTATGGAAAATCGAATTTTCTCTAAGTCTAAAGCATATCAATACTACAAATAAATTGATTCTAGGAAAACCAAAGATGGATCAAGAAACCAATCAAGAAATACATGAAAGGAAACACTCATATGAGCAAGAAAATGTAAGAAAATAAATCAAACATTCTAAATTACAACTCAATAGAGTTTATTCATTTATAAATCCTACTACTCACTAGTGACTAAAGCTTCTTGGTGAAGTCATAGATCTAATGCAAGAAACTAATGAGGTAATCATCAACTTATGGCTTTCCCTTGTGTTGGTTATTAACCAAAGCATGAATACACTATAAATAAAATGGGCATAAGATGGAACTTCTAGCACTCCTAGTATTAAAACTATAATAGGGTCCCACTCATGGAACACAAGGCCTAATGTTTTCCAGGGTTGAGTATTGCTTCCATAAATGTCATCCATTCAATAGTTAATAAAGATATATACTCTTCATTATAACAGATATTTCCCATTGAATTTAATTATGAAATCATTGGGGAGAAATGGTTGTGAAAGTGGCTCTGGTTGGGTTCCACATGGAAATGGTTAACCTCCCATGCCATTCTTAATCAAAGGTAAAATGTGAGAGAAATTACAAGTCAAAGACACAATCTCTAAAACAAAAAGCAACTGATAGTCAACATCTACAACAAATTATACACAAATAACCTTTTCCAAAAGAGGGGGAAAGTTTACTTCAAGCTCTTAAAGGCTTGGACTAGTGAATCTTTCACAAAAAATATGTAAGTTAGCTCTTCATTTTGTCTAAGCTTTATCAATCCCATCTTCACCATCATAGTCATCATCATAAATGGGATCCCTTTCAAAGTGAAAACATTTTACATCCTAGTCATGTCTTCTAATGCTAACAAATTCATTAATACCACTTCCTTCTTTATGGCATGAAGGAAATTCCATTGGTTGCTCTTCAAAGTCCAATCTTTCAAAGTTGTTTAAGGATGCATCATAAAGTTAAAAAATTTGAAAGGGGTAATGATTCACCACTTCATGTGGATGGGAAACAAGGGTTTGGAAAACTAGGATTCGATAAAGGTCATCTTCATTAGTGGACCCGCTATGTTATCGTTCATAAAAGGAGTCAACTAACTCCTCCATTTCCAAATTATCATGGGATGTATCAAATATTTGGACAAGAGTGCAAGTTTCCAAGTCATTTTCTTCACTGGGAGGGGGGGAGGGGAAGGGGAGTATTCCACATTGCCTCATGAGGCCAAATACAAAAATACCTAGACATTCTTTATCATATTCTTGCATTGTTTCAATATATACCAATAAGGATAAAAATTGCTCATCCACATATTGTTTCAAACCTTTTTCTTGCTTCTAGCAAAATTATGTATTCTATACATAGAAACTTCCATTTTTTTAACTCCAACTATCCTAACAAATATATATACCATCTCCCCAAAAATATTAAGAAAAATCCAATTTCAAGGATCATTGTTCCATAGTATCTAAGAAGGTGACTAAATTAAAATCAAGGTTCATGAAAATAAGAACAAGATTCTCCTTAAGTGGATTCAAGGCTTTCTCAAGTGCCCTCTTGCGGCTCTAATGTTTCTTTGGAGATCGTTTCTACTTCTTTGTTTATGTCCATGTAAATAGAGGAATGAGTGAAGGCTAATAACATATACTCGATATCATACATAGTGATTGCCAAGGGGAAATTTTCAAGATGAAGTCTCATTTCATCCATTAAATAATTACAAATAAGTTTTTTTTTTAATTGAATATGTATAACTCCTCTTTCATGAAGTGATGTGACTTGAGAATATTCACTCTTCAACTTTATAATTCTATTAATTTATATGTATTTATATTTATTGACATTTTTTCTGGGACAACCAACAGCTAGGTCAGTCTCATACTCATGCGACATGGGGTCGATTTTCACTGCTAAAACTATAATCCTTGTTCCTCGCTGCCCCCAACACAAGGCCATGAATTAACATTCGGGGGATTTGAATACGAAAATTTGTACTCACATTTATTTTACATTTATTAACCATGTATATTATTAACTTGTAAATAGGTTTTGTTACAATACCATGACCCAATACCATGGCTTATTAATACCAAATGCCCAAAAACCATAAATTATTTCACAATAAGAAATTAAAATATAAAATATATTAGGCCTTACATTGATCATTGATTACAGAGAGTGACAATTCTCAATCATATGGATGGAGGGGGGAGAGAGAGGGAAACAGAGAGAGGGCGGGGGAGGGGGGAGATAGAAGGAGAGAGGGAGAGAGATAGTGATAGAGACGTAGGGTATAGAGAGAGAGGGAGGTGTGAGAGAGGGGGGAGAGAGAAGGAAAGAGGGAGAGAGATAGTGATAGAGAAGTAGGGTAGAGAGAGAGGGAGAGGGAGGTGAGAAAGATAGGGAGATATAGGAATGAAGAGAGGGAGGGAGGAGGGAAAGAGAGATGGAATTGGAGGGGGAGAGAGAGATGGAGAAAAGAAAAAAATAGAGAGATAGAGGTATAGAGAGAGGAAGTGACAAGGGAGATATGAAGAGATAGTGAGGGAGAGAGGAGAGGAGGTAATACAAAGAGAAGGAGAGCGGAGAGAGAGAAGGGAAATAAAGAGGAGGAGACATCGATATGGAAGGGGGAGAGAGAAAGAGAGATGAAGAAAGATAGTGTTAGAGTTGGAGAAAGAGAGAGAGAGAGATGCAAATACTTGCTTAAATTATGGTGGGAACTAATTGCTGCTAAATATGTTATTTACTTTAGTATAAGCTATTTTCAAGGATTTTTTTTATGGATTTCCTACAAATCTTAAGAATAAAAAATCACTAACAAATATTTAAAAATCATGCATGAATATTGCAACTATATCCATAAATTATGGCATAGAATATGTAAGGTAATTATCCACCTGGCTTCAAGTTATGGTCCAATCAAATGTTTGAAAATTACTTTTTTTTTTCAATAATATTGAAAAATAAATATTTATTTTTCATAGTTAAATATTATAATTTGCATTGGTCAATGCTAAACTAATAGTGACCACTTAATACTTACAATAAACTTATTAACCAAGTATATTATTAACTTGTAAATAGGTTTTGTTACAATAACATGGGCCAATACCATGGCTAATCAATACCACATGCCCAAAAACCATAAATCATTCAAAATAAAAAAAATTAAAATGTAAAATATCTTAGACCTTACATTGATCATTAATTACAGAGAGTGGAAATTCTCAATCATATGTATGGAGGGGGGAGAGAGGGGGAGGGGAGAAGGAAAGAGGGAGATAACTAGTGATAGAGAGAGAGAAAGAGAGAGAGAGAGAGGGATGTGTGAGAGAAGGAGATAGGGGAATGAAGAGAGAGAGGAGGGGAGGGAGAGAAGGAAGTAAAAGAGAGATGACTTGAGAGAGATAAGCAGAGAGGGAGGGGGAGAGAGACTAATTTGGAGGGGGGGAAAGAGGGAGGTAAGAAGAAAGACATAAAGAGAGAAAGGTGGAGAGAGAGAGAGAGATGGTGACAAGGGAGAAATGGAGAGAGAGAGAGAGGGAGAGGGGGGGAGGCAGAGAGAGATAAATATATATGGAGAGAGAGTGAGAGATAGATAGTTATCGTGTGAGAGTGTG
>APFE031151419.1:12468-25826 GCA_000404065.3 Pinus taeda
GATCCTGATCACCTATACCCTGTTGTAACTTGTGCGTAAGATCCCTATACCTGTCATCCTGTTGTCCTTCCTATAAGCTCTGATCCTCTAGATATGTCCCATAAGAACTCAGTTTCTATATGATTCACTTTCACTCCTCCATTAAGATCATCTGCAACCATGTTTTCATTTCTCTTAATGTATCTGATATCGAAATGAAACTCATTGATCGTGTCTAACCATCTAGCTTGCTTGGAATTCAGATTTGGTTGGTCAAATATATACCTCAATCCATTGTGATCGCTCATCAATAAAAACCTCTTGCCAAGAAGTTAGTGTCTCCACATCTTCAATGCACAAATGATTGCTGCCAACTCAAGATCATGTGTTGGATAATTTTTCTCATGCTCATTCATTTTTTGTGACTCATAGCATGCTACTTGTCCTTCCTGCGTTAAGACTCCATTAGTTTCTCTCTTGCACACATCTATACACACCACAAACTCTTTGTCTGGATATGGAATCTTTAAAATTAGGTCACTTGTGAACACCTGCATCAATTTCTCAAAATTGGCTGCACATTCCTTTGTTCATTCAATTTTTTTACATTTCCTATACAATGGCGTAATAGGATAGGGAATCCAAGAGAAGTTACTGATGAACCTCCTATAATAACCTGCTAACCCCATAAATGATCTTACCTCATCCACATTTCTAGGAGCTGCCCATTCCTTGATAGCTCTTATATTTTCCAGGTCCACTGTTATGCCCTCCTTGGAAACCTCAAGCTCCAAGTAATGTACCTATGTCTAGAATAAATTGCATTTACTAACCGTATCATACAATTGATGCTCTATCATCAATCTCAATATTGTTGCTGAGTGTTCGATGTGTTCATCTTCATTCTTAGAATATATCAATATATTATCAATGAATACAATGAAAATATTGTCTAGATAAGGACACAACATGTTATTCATCAAGCACATAAAATTAGTTGGAGCATTATTCAAACCTAATGGAACTACAACAAACTCATAATTCCCATACCTGGTCCAGAAAGCAGTCTTGTGTATGTCCTCTTCTTTGTTGTGTACTTGATGATATCTGGATCTCAAATCAATCTTTGAGAACACTTTCACCCCCTTCAACTGATCAAACCAATCATCAATCCTCACTAATGGATACTTGTTCTTGATGATAACTTTGTTAACCTACCTATAATAAATTCATAACCTGAGAGTGTGATCCTTCTTCTTCACAAACAATACTGATGCACCTCAAGGTGATACAATTGGCTTGATGTATCCCTTGTCAAGCATTTCCTTCAATTGCAACTTCAACTCTACTAAATCTGGAGTGCTCATCTCATAAGGCGCCTTCGATGTTAGTGCTTCCCCTGGTACCATCTCAATAGAAAAGTCCACTTCTATGTGTGGCAGTAACTCTGAAATATCTGTTGGGAATACATCTTGAAACTACTGCAAGATTGAGTACCTTTTCATAACTTTTTCATCCTCAAAATCCTTACATTCATCATTAGAAATATGCATTGCAAATAACACACACCCTTTTTTGCGATTGCACTTGGCCTACGTATTTTTCACCATTCTAACTGATGTTGCCTTCTTCTTACCCTGCAAGATTCTATGTTCTCCATTGTCATCCAAACACTCAATAGCCTTGTCATAACAATCCACCTTGGTCCTATTGATATATAGCCAATCCACAACCAAAAGCATACTATATGATCCCAATGGAAGTACATTAATTTTTTTTTATGTAGGCATACCATTCAACTCAAATGCACAAGCTCTTACCCAATGATGAATTCCCTTCTTTGTAACTGTAGCCGACTACACTAACCAC
The DNA here is from genome assembly GCA_000404065.3 of Pinus taeda. NCBI lineage: Eukaryota > Viridiplantae > Streptophyta > Pinopsida > Pinales > Pinaceae > Pinus > Pinus taeda. The sequence goes on from APFE031151419.1 coordinate 14,317, forward strand.
AATTTTGCATGCACTTCTTTATTCAAACCACACTTATCCACCAGGATCTGATTAACATAACTATAATTAGATTCAGGTTCAATCAATTAGAAGCAAATTGATCACAAAGCTTATTGTCCATCTCGATAATAGATGTTTGGTGATCCACCTACCTATTATCCAATGTTGCATAGATTTGTAGAATGCTTTTCCCAACATCCCAAGATGTTTGCTCTTCCTATGCACTGTAATATGAGGCCTACGAGCACAATTATACTGGGAATACTTCTTGAGATGCTTCTTGCCACATATCCAACACTAAAACTTCCCTTTACCATCACCTTTATTCTACTTCCCTCTGGGTTGTGACTCATTAAACTTCTTATAAGGTGCAACATTTTCTTTCTTTCCTGCATTTTGGGGTCTAGTTCTTTTCGGCTGCCATTTACCTTTAGCTTTGTATTTCGTTTCTAACCTTGTTGAGATTTTGTCTTATGCTTTGATTGCTCATAATAGTGCTTCCATTTCCCAATGACGTCTTCATGTGACTTGGGCTCATCATACTCAATCTGATCCTCATCCACAAATAAGTGCCCCGAATATTTTTAGTGACAATGGAAACCCATGGCAAGCTTTCACAAATTGATCTGTCAGATCTGCAAATTCTTGTGATGGAAATCGCCGATTCAAGGCATAAAAACATAAGAGCTCTTTGGAGTGTGATTGAATCACCCCCTTCAGATTATAAATTAAGGACTCTAACACTCCTGAGCTTATGTGTACATGTTTGTCCCTGGAGGTAGTGAAAATAAAGTTATCGGGGTTACGAATAGCTATCAATATAATTGGCAAAAGCGCTTCCATTTGAGAGACATCATCTATATCATCTACAACTATAAGAGTGTGACAAGATGAGAGATAATTTTGAATTATCCCTACTCCTTCATCATGACTCACAATTTTTCTTTTAATACCTATTAAGTCTTCTAAAAGATTACTTGGAAAATAATTTTCAGCTTTTCTGTTTATGGTTTTCTTACATAAAATAAAAAAGAGGATTGATTGTAATATAATCTCCTAAGATTGAAGAATTATTTGGCTAGAGTAGTTTTACCAACTCCACCCACACCCAAAATGCCCACAACCGTGGCCTCCATGCACTCAGTGTCCTGCGTCTGTAGGACCGTGGTTTCAAATTCTTCCAATTTTTTGTTCAATCTAGTTGGATATTTTTCCACATTCAACAATGACTTTGGAACACTTTTTAGAATGCTTTCCACTACCTTATCCAGTAACTCACCTTCGTCGTCCTTGTCCCTAAATAGTGTAAACTAAGCAAGTGAGAATATCATACAACGTATATCAATCTAACAAATGAAAACTAACATGGATTTTAAAGGATAGTAGGAGATGCAACTTACAGAATTATGAAACTTCTTATATTAGCAATGAAGTAAAGTTCACCTCTCCATTTTCAAAAATTGTTTGAGTTGTAGCATGGCTTCTCTTCACTAGTTTCGAGGTCATGTGTATTTTTATGTTCAAGATTCCACAAGGCATGAGAATACTCTCCTCTTTTGACCACATGACAAAGCACAAAAGGTTCAACTTTGTATAACATTGGAAGAATGATTTTTCCCGACTTTATAAACTCTACCATGAGGACAAGTTCATCCAAGCACCAAGTAGGTTCAGCATAGGTTGGTGAAAAAATTTCAATGTGGACAGACGCACCACGGATAGCCTGTTCTATTTGAGAAGGGATATTTTGTCTTGCCTCAAACTCCTCTTTGTCCAAAAATATTCTCAAGCTTATGTTAATAAGACATCAGTATAAATAGTTGGAAAAAGGTCTTTTTAACATCGAGGCCCCTATGATTAATAAATACATCCCAAGGAGGAGAGTAAGAAATGGAGGAGGAAGATGATGAGGCCATGGAGGAGGAAGAAATAGAATCCTGAGGGCATATAGTTAGGCTCGCCATTGATACTGAAATATGGAAAGGTGTGGACTAATAAGCTCAATAACAAGATGAAGCTTCAAGGACAAATTAAACTGTGTTTTGATTTTAATTCTCAGTTTAATTCAAGGAAAAATTAAACTGGAATTTATTGTTTCCATTTCTCAACAAAAATGGTGTAATTGTGTTTGGATGGGCACAGACTCTTTCCTCCATGGCATCCAAGTATGATGATTTCGAACTAGTTTCAACCTCCTTTTGAAGCATGAGCAACATTGTTCTAATTTGTAGAGAAACACCGATGTATTTTTGCATGTTCTGTCTGTTCAACTCCAAATCTTCCTTGGTGGAAATTTGTCTTAGTTACTCCAAGTATTCTTCAATCTCCTGCCAGATCTGGTTCCTTGATTTGTATTTGGTGAGAGAGCCAACTAATGGGATCTTGTGTGCTTTCACCAAGACATAAAAAATACTATATAACCATACATACGAGACATGAATGTTATGAATAAATGAGGCGAGATGCTTGTTGTTATGAATCAACATATGAACTCTCGCTTTCTCCAGCTCTTCCTATGGCTTCATTTTCTTTCCCAAGTCAAGTGGTACCCATTTGTATCGCATTTTGCGTCCTTTCACATAGGGAATGACAGGTTGTACATTCCTGAGAGTTTTAACAAAATATTTGCTCCGCTCTATAGGCCATGCAAATGGAAAACTACTTTATGTACAGTCACAAACTCCTCATAGAGGTTCTACATGGTTTCTCCAAATGTTGATACTTCAGCAAGTGTCAATGTTTTCATATCCTCCAAGTAGACTTGTGCGAAAAACTGAGTTTTGTGCTGCTACACGGAGTTGTTCTACCTTTTCCCTGGCAACCTATAAGTTATGTGTCAATTTCTCATTCTTGGCTATCAAATACTGAATATTTGATCTTGTTTCACCTAAAAATTCCAAGTTGGCTTTGGAAATGGAATTTGGATTCTTCCTGGTGTCTGCCACTATTACCCTTTCTCTAACGAGTGTAGGTGATACATGATCACCTGGAAAATTATTTCTCTGCACTTGTACAATCTTCTTTTGGAACTCATCAAATGATAGATTGTACATGTCTATTACCAAATCATCAGTAAGAGGAATAACATCCCCTTCTTCGCTCAGAGCTAGCTCTGTTGATGGAGGATGTGGAGAATGAGTGGTGACCTGCGATGTGCTTACCATTAGGTCGACATCTTCATTCCATGGCTCTTGTTCTAACTCCACGTCTTTAAATTCAAACAAGTTCTCAATATGTTGAGAAAACTCTCGATCCTACATCTATTCACCCTCCTCCTCTACTATTGGTTGGTCCTTTCCTTGCTCTTTAGCTTGCTTCTGCGTTATTTATACTACTATTTCACATTTCCTTTTTTCTTCTTCCCACTTCTTCTTCTATTCCTCCATTATGCTTTGATGTGCTTCTCTCTTCCTTTGTTCTACTCTTTACAACCTTATTTTTCCTCTTTGCCTCACTTGCTAAAGCCACTTTCATAACAACATGATCCACTTTCATCGTGCGATTTCTTTCCTTCCTTGGAATGTAAGATGATGACATCTGCACATTACTGATGTAAAATTTCTAGCCCTCTAGATATTCTTTGAAGCTCCTTGCTAAAAATATTCCTTAACCTTGTGCCATGTTAGATCTAAATTATTTTTTACAAATAGTTGAGTGTCCGCACACACTCGCAAGTCCACTGGCATTTTCTTAACTGTTGAGTCCTGGAACTGCACAATACATAGTTAGGCCAGCCAGTGCTACACACTGCATAGTTCCATAGGCCAAGCTCTCAGCTTGAGCCTTAGGATTGCGCAGTGGCGAGCTGGGCAAGGAAAAATATGGCCAAGGAAAGTTTATACCTACCTAGTGGAAGTGTGAAAAATGAGCAGAACTCAGTGATGACTTGAGCTTGAGTGAAAAATTGACTAAGTATGAATGAATCAATGTAGGTCAAGTGCAAAAATATAACAAACAAAAGGAAAATCAATTATGTGAGGAAGTCACTGCAACGGTGACCATCGGTGCAAAAACAAGAAAACTGATGTGACACTTGTGAAAGGAAAACAAAAACTTAGAACAAAATTTCTACAAGCCAAAATAAGTTGAAACGCCAACAAACATGAAGCAAGATAAGTAAAACAACACTCACACAAGCGAAATGACAAAAAAATGACAGAAAATACAACAAAAGATGATAAAAGTGTAACTCACCGAAAAGCGACGACGACTGCATTGAAGGTTCCTTGATCTCCTCAGGAATTATAGAGCTCTAAGATAGAATGTCCAAATGAGCTCTAGAGGCATCAATTAAATATATTTGAGCGAACTGGGATTTATGACAAGTATGCCTAAAATTAAGGAAAAAGTGACACTTGGCAGAAGTTTCTAAAGTAGTGAGTATTCCTCCTTCAGGATACTAATAATGGATCCCTATTTTATAGGGAAATTTTTTTTCCTTTTAGCTTTATTTTCTTTTTCTTTTTCAAGGAAACTTTCCATGCATGTTGCTGGGAAATATTACACAATTATGGGGAACTGAGTAATTTTCCGGCTCAATGCACTGTGCAGTTTCTGAGCTTAGTGAGGGATTGTGCAAATTCTTGGTCAGTGTTGAGTTTCCTTCCATGACTACACAATTTCTGAGCTCAAATCTGATTTCTAGTCTGAACTGCGCAATTCAAATCATCAAGGTTGATTGCCCTCAAGGATTGTACAGTTTCTGGAGGGAAGCCCAAAACTACTGTGTGACCAAGTCAGGAGGTTAGCTTGTGACTTAGAAAGATCAGGTAAGTGTAAAAATGAGAAAACAGAAGAAAAAATGAAAACGATAAGTCTCAGTCAAATCATGAGTACTTGAAAATAGTATAAGATAAGCTCTTGTGGATAGGGAGGAAGGCTCCAAAATCAAAGCATAGGAAAAATCTTGGGGGGTGGTTATAACTGCTACAACAAGTTCGTGATCTTGTATTGGTCAATGATGGCCTTCACAAGCCTTGAGGTAAATTTCACCCCTTGATATGTAACAATTTCTCTAAGGACACCAAAACACATAAATATTTCCTCAAATAAAAAATATACAACTTATTTTTTAGTAGCATAAGAAAGTGTTTTAGCTTCTACCCACTTAGCTACGTAATCAATATAAACTAGAATATACCTTATCTTTTGTGATGCTAGAGTAACTGGTCCCACAAAGTCGAGGGCCCATTTTCAAATGGCTCAATACATAGCTAGGAATGTAAAGGAATTTCATCATCTTGCACTAGATGACCCATCCGTTGATAATTGTCGCATCTACAAACATATTCCTTGGAATTCCGAAAGAGGGTAGGCCAGTAGTAGCTCAAATGAAAGACCTTATAAGAAGCTCTTTTGTTAGTGGAGTGGCCTCAACATGGTTCATTATGGGCATCCTTCAATATGTCAAACACATCTTCTTATCACATGCATCTTTGGATAACCAAATTAGGGCTAGCGCGGAATAGTTCTCCCTGAACCCATGAATAAGAGGCACTAGACATGATGATTTTCTACTTTTGTCTAAAGATGTGATGGTGTTTTTCCTGTGATCACATAATTAATTATGTCTAGAACACATAGAGTTAGTAGAAACAACAAATATATGCTCATCAAGAAAGGTATCATCTACAGGGACTATTTGACCTGCATTATTCACTCAAGAAAGAAAATTGGATACAAGGTTAGTTTTACCAAGCCTATCTAACGCAATATTAAATTCTTGTAACAACAAAAACTACCTACTTATTCATCCATTATTTATTGGTTTTTTCATCAAGTACATAATAGCATAATTATCTATATCCACTAATATAGTGTTTAAACTTTTTAATGACATATATTACAACTAAAAACTCCTTCTTTATTATTATGTAATTTAACTGAACGAGCGTAATATTTTTACTATCAAAATCAATGGCGTAGAAATATTGTCCTTCCTATTGTCCCAAAGTTGTGCCAACTTCCATCTCCAAGGAATCCATAGAAATGTGAAATGGAAGTGACCAATCATGTCCCCTCAAAATAGGTGTCTGAGTAAGTTTTTCTTAAGCTCCTCAAAAACATTTTGGCAATCATTATTCTATGAAAAGTAAGTATCTTTAGAAAGACACTGAAATAAAGGAACAACTATCCCAAAAAAATACTCAATAAATCTCCTATAATAGCTAACATGGCCTAAGAAACTTCTCACCTCCTTTTATGATTTTTCCACTGGAAAATGCACAATAACCTCGACCTTAGCAAGATCAACTTGTATACCTACACTAAAAATAAGATGTCCAAGAATTATTCTTGCATTAAACATCATAGGACATTTAATATTACTTAAAGAAATATTAGCCTCATGACATATTGTTAATAATTATTCGAAATCCTCTAAGGCTTCATGAAAAGAGTTACCATAAATAGAAAATCATCCATGCATATCTCAACACTCCCAAGATTAGATAAATAAGTATAATCACTCACTGAAAAGTAGTAGGGTCATTACAAAAACCAAAGGGAAGCACCCTATAAGTGTATGTTCCCAAGGGATGTGTAAAGGTAGTTTTGTCTTGATCTTTAGGTGCAATCTGTATTTGGTTGTATTTGTTGAAGCCATCAAGAAAGGAAAAGCAATTTTTACTAACTAAGGTGTCCAACACCAAATCTATAAACGGGAGGGTAAAGTAGTCCTTGAGGGTGGATTTGTTAATCTCTTTATATTTTATTCAAATACACCACCTACCATCCTTTTTCAGGACTACTAAAAGAGGAAAGACCAATCGGCTATTGAATATGGGGTAGATGAATTTGGCATCAAGGAGATTTTGAATTTCATCACTAATATTCTTGAGCACAAGGTTCATTCACCTTTGGGGTTGTCGGACAGGTCAGGATCCCTCCTGAATATATACATGACGAGTACATGTTTTAGGAGGAATGCCTTTCATATCCTAATAACTCCAGGTGAAGGCACTAGTGTTGTTTTGCAACATTTTGATTAGTTGATCTTGCTAATATTGTCGGGTAAAGAGTTTATGTTAGGATTTTCCTGGACTAAATCAACAAAGACAAAATCAGATTTAAGGGTATCTATGTTGATGCCTAAATTATGCAAAATGATGAAGTGTTAAAGCTACAATTCTCTTGAAAATCAAAACTAAAAATATGATCAAATAAACAAGAATTATACAAGGAATCAATATTAACAAGAAAGTCATGGGTTTAACTATCTTCAGTGCATTCTATAAATTGAAGGATTTGATTGATGACAGAAATGGACTGAGTATATTCATCACTATTACATTCTTCAAGCCATCTATTATTCTGATATTATTGAGTGGATCTGGTAGGGGGATATAAGGTTACCTTCTTTTTTGCCTCCCCATGTGAAATAAGCATGTCATTGGAGTGACAACCAATATAAGCATTTGTTATGGAAAACCATGGTTGTCCTAGAATCAAGGGATTCCCTCCTATGGGATTCTTAGGTTGTAAAAATATGAAACATGTAGGGTATTCCAAAGAGTCTAGTGAAACAATCAAATCATCCAACACACCCTCTGGTCTAATTTTAGATATGTTTGCAAGCTCTAAAACAATGGGCATAGGGTGGAAGTGAAACAACCATAGTTGGTCCATAATCTATCTGGTCATAACATTGGTCATGGCTCCATGATCAATTAGAACATTAGGGACAAGAATACCATTAATATGGACAAAAAAACTAGATTACCCGTTTTTGTATATTTTTTTACTAAGGCTTATCCTGACATCAAGTTAGTTATCTTAGCAATGAATTGAATAGTTTGTGGTTTTACTCTCTTCCTCCATGGTTTCTTTATACAAAGTTTCATAATATTTTTGGGGTAAATAAGAATTTCCTTTATGGCCTACAACAAGGGAAATTTAATACAAATATTCCTAAGCTCAGAAACCAGGTCATATTTAGAGCGCGGGTTAGATTACTCCAAATTTACTCAGGATAGGGAGGTGAACTAGAAGATAGTAAGGGCTTTGAATTTTTGGAAGTAGGTTTTATTGTAGCATCAGTGTGTGTGGCGAGGAGTTTTTTAACTTAATTTTCTTCTCAATTATGACAAGGGGATTTTTTGTTTTTTCAAAACCCTTCCCAATCTTAGCTGGATGTCTCACGCCTAAACTAGTGTGATATGACACATAAGAAATGGTGCTAGCTCAACATTAAAAATACGTTGAGTTACTTATTATTAGGGTTGGGCACTAGTTGGGAAGGAAACTATGTAGGTCTCAGATGCTGAGAAGGTGGTAATTGAGGTGGTGAGGGTTGCATTTGTTGAGGCAAAGTGGTAGGTTGGGGTGGCTGAGTTTATGGATAAAATGGGTATGGCATGGGGCATTATCACTATGGTGGCATATGGTAGGGAAACGTTGGCATATTTCCATAATGAGGCCCTCACCGACCTTATTTCCAAAGGTGACTTTTGCCATGTTGTTAAGGATATCCCTGCCAAGGCATAGAGTAATTACAATACTAAAAATAATTCAGTTGACCAGGAAAATTAGAAGAATGTGGTGCAGGATCAGATTGTACACCTTGCGGGGGCTTCATTCAATGAACCTCTGACATATCGCATGCGTTCATGGCATACTAAACAATACCCCTAATTTGACTACATATCGGAAATACCTCTAAAACTCACAATATTTAACCCCCTACCAATATGAACCCAATACACCTCCCCAATTTAAAAAACCCCTAATTTCAGTAGATATTGTATGTATCCATTTTTTCATTAACATTTTTTATACCCCTTTATATTTTTACGTTAACTTTGAGCTCCATTTTTTATATGTTCCAATATAAAAACACTTTACCCACTATATATCCCCTAATATATTAAGTCAAAATTTCCTCAATATATATTCCCCAATATGAACCCATGTAGTATGATATTGCTCCCCTAGTGAAGCCCCCATGGTGTACCTGAGCTTCCAAGCTGCCAAGGCTTCTTTTCCCCTATTTCATGCAGTTTCTTTGGCGCTTGACTTCCTCCTTGGTTGATTTCTTTCAAGCTAGGTAATGATGGGAAATCATGTGATTCTCTACATAAATGACACATAAATTAGTGACATCTACAAGACACTATCGTAAGCATCAGTTTTTGTCTACATTTAGGACATAAAATAGAAAGTGCTTCTCTCTCTTCCTCTTGATTCTTTTCAAATTACAAAAAATCTACTTGTAAATTCAAATTTTCAAAAAAGTCACTTTTAAATCTTTGTAGTAAATGTCCTAGTTCATTTTTAGTAACACCACCATCCATAGGTCTATAATTCTTAGGGATAATATCCATAAATCCTTTCCCAGACCTTGCTTGACTATGAGAGTACATCCTGCACAAATCACAAATCTCCATGTCCTAATAGATCTCCATGTCTTGATACATTTACCACATTAATAGATTCATCCAAAATACCTCTTAAAAAGATAGTTCTAATAGTCTCAGGATCTATTTTATGTCGCTTGGATTGTTGAATATTGTACAAAAACATTTCGATATAATCCTCAAGACACTCATCTTATCTTTGTGTCATTTTAAAAATTTCTTCCCTAAAGTCATGGGTTTTGCAATCCTCTTAGTATTTTTACAGGAATACTCTTTGCATATCCTCCCATGTTTGAATAGTATTCCCTTCCAACCCTATGAACCGCCATAAAATTTCATCCCTAAGGGTGGTAGGGAATGATTTAAGCTTCTAGGCATCATATGAATAATCATAACTCTTTCATAAAATATCAAAGTAAAAAATAATTGCAACAAGGTCCTCATGAGTCATGCCATAAAAGTGTGTTAGAATAGATGGGGGAATGTTCTTCATTTGCACTATGGGAGTAGGATCCACACTAAGGAACCCAAAAGTGATTTCCTCCTCTGCATTTTTTTCTCCCTAAACTTCACCATTTCCTCCATCAATCACTTATTCCTCGTCTTCTATTATATTATTTCCAAATATACTATATTCAATCTCTGGAAGTGGTAATTGAGTTTGATTAATTCCTACAGTTGGATCTCACCTCCCTGCTAGCTTCGATACAATAGAGGAGCCAATAGTGGGAGTTGTCTTCTTGTCTCTTGTAGGTACTCTATAGTTGCTTTCTTTAGAATCCAATTGCAATCTTATAGCCTCATTTGTCTGATTCTTCTTAGACATTTTACTTACAATTAATCCAACATTAGAAAAAGGGCTTTCAAGGATATCATATTCACCTTTACCCCTAGTTTTAGATTTCAGATCTTTCCCCTAGCCATACATATTTAAAATAAAAAAATTAATCACAACAAAACCAAGGTAAAGAAGCAAACTAGACCATTGGTCCTTGACAATTCTAACTCAGTTAGCTTCAACAAAATTGCATTCGCTGATAAAAATAACACTAGGCCATAACATTACACTACAGGAAAGGTACCTAGGTTTTAATAAGCAACTCCTAATCAACTAAGTAGTGTTGTTGTTAGAAAATTTTAAATGGAAAGGGTGACTAATCCTAAGTTTCCCTTGGGGTCATACCACTACTAAGCACTCATTGGTGATTTAGATAAAAAATGAACAATGTTAAATGTATATAGCTTGTAACACACCCTACTCCAGTTCATCAAAAGACAAGTCAAATCCATAGGTTATCATTCATATAATAGTACACATAGATTTATTTTCTCACAAGAAAGAAACATAATATAAATGATGTTTGAAGTTCAAATTCAAAGCTTCGCTCAACATTGATAAGTATGATACAAATTCTTGCTATTAAATATGAAATTATAACAAATATAAACAATTATATTATGTGAATACTACACACAACACTTTAACCATTCCCATGTGTCAACACATATAAAGATTTGATTCACATAAACTTCTTAGAGTTATATGCGGTCTTTGCATACACAATCCATGCATCCATCGAGATCTATATAAAAATAGAGGAGTTCGAACTATGCTACATAACAATTATAAATAGTTCAGAGTGCACATATCTCCTTGAAACAAAACCTTATATTGTTAATGAATCTTTGCAAACCATGAATGGTGATCTTGAATGAGATGTATCATGGCACCTGCTTTATTATTGCATGCCAAAGGAAACATAGTCTCGCATTCACCAAAGACACCTCACAACAATAATTCCTAGCCCTATATTTGCAATACATCATACAAGGCATGTGTTCTTAGACAAAAAAAATTATACATTTGATTGTGGTAGACTAAAGAACAAGACTAGCATGTAAACACTCCAAATTTGATCTAAGCCAGAGGTTAAATACTTCTCGATCTTAATATGCACACACTCAATTATAACATTCAATGATTCAAATCAAAAAAATAATCTAAATAGGAATAACACATAGATATTAACACAGATACAAAACTTCTAATGTAGTTCTATTTTTTTTAAAGTAAAATATTCTTACTTTCTATAAACATTTAAATATTATCTAAAACATTAATAAACTTAGAAATTTCATAAAACATTTTAAAATAAA